>JAPEIX020240596.1:0-14932 GCA_026122405.2 Zoanthus sansibaricus
TTAATGTAATGTATGAGGTAACTGCAGGGATCCCAGGGCATTATTTTCTCTATGGATAATTTGAACACCGTAAATTGGGTACGCATAATGTAGTTTGTTGGTACCATATCTTATTCTTGCGCTTGTGAGCCTGGTGATTCTCTTAAGTTTGAGTTTTACTTTGGTTCTAACTAACTGGTGCTCTGATCCAACATCTGCACCTCTCTTGGCTCTTGTATCTTGGACTGATCTTCTAAATTGTCTATTAACTAGCACATGGTCAATCTGGTTGTGTGTTTTCCCAACGGGAGACGTTCAAGTATTCTTATGGATTTCTTTGTGAGGAAAGAGAGTTCCTGTGATGATAAGGCTGTTCATCTCACAAAAGTTAATGAAGTTTTCACCATTGCTATTTATCGTCCCTTAAATGAAGCACGGAATAAAGAAAAGAAATTAATCTTTGATCTTAAAACTTTTTCTGAAAACTTTTGTCTCATTGCAATAAATACTTTTTACCCTTGTTGCTTCTTTCTTACTTTTGTTTACAGATAGAAAAAATAATTTTATGGATTAAAAAAAACATTTTCGGCATTTTGTATCTTCTTTTTGCTTTAGACTTTAAAACTTGAATGATTTTTGTTTACTTTGACAGATATGAAGCGCATGAATGAACTTGTTGTTTACTTAAACAAACAAAACAAACAAAGAGTGAATTCACCACATGAGAGACAGAAACAAAAAGAGGTAAAGTAGCTTCTCTACTGCCTGCATAACTAAATTTTCACTCGATCTCGAATGCTTGTGCAACTCGAATGTTCCACAGTTGATTATTCTCTATAGTAACTTATCAATGCGGTAAAGCTCTCTCGACCTATATAGTATTGTGTGCACGCATAGTGAGAGAGAAACTGCCATTGCTTTTCGTGATTGGGTGTTTGTATGGACAGATGAATGAGTGAATTAATTTAATGAATGTTTGGAAGGATGAGAAGGAGAAAGAATGATGTGTAAATGATTTTTTTTTATTATGTATGGTAAAAATGTACTGCTGCTTCTATTTCATTACTTTGGGGAAATGAGTGGTCATGACGCACTAATGTCAAGATTTTTTGCAGTTCGTTGGTGGAATATTTTCTAAGTTGGATTACCAGTTTCGTCTGTCACAGCAAGCCCAAGCACAACCCAAGACACAAACAAGCAGTACACAGTCCCTATTCAAGTAATGTTTCTAATCCGTTGTAGTTTATTATATAACGACGTTGCCAGATTAGAGGACTCAAGCTCGGCGTTCGTTTTGTGCCACTTCAAACGTATTAAGTTCGAATGTTAAAGGTTTTCTTTCAGTTAAGACGGCGCAGCGGCCGCCAAGAAGTTTGCTTTCCATTACTTGTAATAAACTTTTGTGTGACCTTCTGTCGCTGAAGCTGACTCAGTTTTCCATCCTTAAGAACTTGGTTAATGAGTACCAGCTTGGCCTATTGGGAACTAACCTGCGAAGGGATTGGGAACTAACCTGTGAAGGGATTGGGAACTAACCTGCGAAGGGATTGGGAACTAACCTGTGAAGGGTTAGTTTCCAGTCCACAAGGAAGTAAAATGAGTACTAGCGTGTGCTGGGAGCTAACCAGCGATAGATTAGTGTCCCAACCAGGGGGAGTCAAAGACTTATCCGCTTAACACTACAGAAACTGGAGATAAGCGCCGGCTCCATGGTCCACTCGGCTTGTAAAGGACTTGACATTTAGAATGAATTGGCAACATTAATGCCCTTGAACAAGAGCTAGTCAAAGCGCAGTGCTTGTGGGATGTGGTTTTAAAGATAAAAGGCATGCGATTGCTCTCGCTCGCCATCGCTCGCGCATAATCAATCTGAGAAGAGCGATGAATAGATCACCTACTAATGAAAAATCGATCGCCTTATCAAAGAATAAAAATCACATGTTTAATTGTTTGCGATTTATCTTTTCAGAATTGAAAAATTTCCAATTAAAGCAGCCTCGTCAAGGACGTCAAACAGCGTGCATGATCGTGTTTGCCTTATCTCTTTGAGATATCGTACGGCCTTTGTTATTGGCTGCTCGCATTATTGTTTACCTCCAATAAAATTTAAGGAAAACTTTTACTTTTGTCGGTTTTAAAAGAAAATTGTTCAGTTTAGATTGTGTTCACTCACCAAGGATTTTCAAACGGTTAGCACTGCACAAACGTGTTAGAAGCTAACTTGAAGCCATTAAAATGGGCACTAATGCCACTTTTGTAGCGGGCTTCTTTACCCCTGAAGTCTTCCATAAACGTGATGTTACACGATCCAACTTGTAACGCGACTTTTCGCGCAACGATGTTGCGTTAAAAGCTGACGTGACATGTTACACGATTCAACTTTTAACGCGACTTTTCGCGCAACGATGTTGCGTTAAAAGCTGACGTGACATGTTACACGATTCAACTTTTATCGCGACTTTTCGCGCAACGCTGTTGCGTTAAAAGTTGACGTGACATGTTACACGAGTCAACTTTCTCAAAATTCGTCATTTTTGAAACCATTTCAAAAGTTCACAACGCGTTGGCGAGCAAAACATTGCGCGACAAGTTGGCTCCGGTACTATGTTACACGACAGTCAACTTTTAACGCAACATCGTTGGTCGAAAAGTCGCTTTAAGAGTTGGATGGTGTAACACCATCGCCTTAAAAGACAGTGAGCCTCAATGTTAGTTATGCCCTGCTGATGAGGCCTAAATAGGCCGAGCTACTAGCGCGTTTGTGTTATCTATACTTGACGTTGACCAAGAGCTATTTATTCTGCCACAAAAAAATAATTAACTTACTTTTAACAGTTTGTCTTTCTCTCTCTTTCAGCCAACGAAATCGGCGGATGATGACGAAAAGCTGAAAGCTTTATGAACACTGATGCATTTCGTCTTTGAAACGCTCTCGGCTTTTTAAAAAATGGAGTAGAATATGGCGTAAAACGAAGTCCAAACATAGAGCGATTGGCTGGCCCCAACTGACTCTTTTTCGAAAACTCCTGGTATGACTACTTGGTTTCGCATGGCAACTTCCTTTCATGTCTTGCTGCAGAAGAAGTTGTTTTAACTTAATAAAACTTCAGCTCTTTTGTACAAAAATGTATTATTATTAAACATCGTTTGGATTTTCTCTTTCTTTCCCTCTAATTTATTTGAATATTACAACTGTAACTCAACTTCAACTCTTACAAAACATTTTTAAGTTTGTATTTCAAGGGCAGGCCGTTATCTTTGTACTTTTAAAAGTATAAGCTGCGTTAATAAAGCTATTATTTATTCTTATTGTTTTTAGTTCGTTTACTCTTTATTTTGTTAACATGCGCTACTAAAACAACAGCTCAGACTACTGGAAGTGTTTTGTAACAAATAAAAACTGAAATTATGAGAGATTAATTACAAAACCTTTTTGTCTTAATTGGCTGTTTTGCCACGCGGCAGTTCTGAGTTTCCGAAACCACGATATCATTTTTGAAACTCCATCACATGTCCGCTGGATAAGCTTTCTCAAGTTTTCAGAATTTTGTTCAATGGCGCCGGCATAGATTGTTACAATGGCGTAGAGATGAAACTTAAAGGTTTGGGATAGGATTAATCACTGTGTCACACAAGCTCACATCTCGGAAGTCTAATTACGTACCTCTTTTTTTTAAAAGACATCTAAACCCATTAAAAGTTAACCTACCATATTTAATTCATGAGTTTACTTCACATTCAAACTTAGGTGTAGCATCCAAATGTTAAATCTCCTGATAGCAAAAGAAGAAAGGCCTTCGTTTTCCATTGATTTAGTATAAATCAAACTAACACTGGCCGATTTTCTTTTTCAAGTTCATTCTGTAACGCAACTGGTCTATAATTTTTGGGTTTTTCTTTTATGAAAACAGCAAGTTCTACCATATTACAAAACAAAAAGCGGATATTTGGCGAGCGAAGAGAGCGACGAGGGGATTTGCCGCTCGATATATTTTTCCATTCCCCTCGAAAAGAGAGTTTCTTCACTGGTTTATATGGGGAGAAGGGCTGTAATAAGCGAGAATATCGAACACTGATGCAGAATATCAAACGCTGATGCAGCATCCCATTTTACAATATTTTAAACAGAACTCGTGGAAGATCAAGCGGGATAGCTGATTTAATAAACAGGAGAGACGATTCAATTTGAAAGTGTTCTTCAAGCTGAATGCTCTGAAAAAATTCTGAGTCACTGACGGGAATGGAACCCGTAACATGCTGATTACGAGGATTGATTATTAGAAACAAAAATACACAAAATAAGTAAAAAAATTTGCTGACTGTAGAAGTCTAAAAATAACAGCTGTGCGTGGCTTAGTATACGTAGCTCAGTTGGTGAGAGAATTACCTGCCCCGTATCACAAAGGTCACGGATCTTCTTTCGTATACATGTCCACTAAAAATTTTGTAGACATCGCCGTTTTATATCGTTATTCCTGCTAGGCGCAGCACAAAATAATGAACAGCACTCGTCGCTAATGCGAATGAATAGCTATAGTTAACAATTACCCCCCAAACGGGAGGTGGATAGTGTTGGATATATATGGAAACGCGAAGCGTCGAGGTATACATCTAGCGCTAGTCTGTAGTCACCGACCCTGAGCCGTTGGATAGTTGTTTTAGTATTTAATACCAAAAATAAGATGAAAATGCACTTTATTTTCAAAACAAAAGCAATACAGTGTAAACGGTTTTTTTTTTCTATTTTCAGCGCGCGGTTCCTGTCATTTTGAATTTCGCTTACGGGAGCCATAAAAAGCGCGCGAAAATGGATATCGGTTACTTGGTAAATACTAAGATCCGAGCGCGCGCGCACTTCCTCTCGACAACGAGTTTGCCAGAAAAAACATGCGTCGCCTTTCAACGTTAGACAAGTCTTCTTATAAATTTAAAAGTTCTTGTTAATGACATGCAATGAAACCTGGAGATCTTTCAGCCTATGTTTTTGGTTAAATCCTTTTGTTTTAATTTAGCGTTATAGTATAAAAAATCCTAAATGTGAGCGACTTGACAGATTATGTAGTTGGAGTTAAATCGAGGGCGTGTAAAGCCGAACATCTCCAAAGATTGGACGACGCAACGGTCCGACTTTCTTACTTCGTTTAAGAGTGGAAAATGGTCGCAAGAAAACCCTAAAACACTCCCAGTTGTCCTCAAAATTCACAGAAGAGTCAAACACAACGTGAAATAAAGGTAAATGAAATTTATTTTCAATGTTTTTGTTGAAATTTTAACAACATTTTATAAGCGAAAGCCGAAAGGGAGTTTTATCTGGGTATGGGAAATTTTAAATATGACTAACTTCCAGCTTGGGAAGCCTGTGTCCCACCCATTGTAAGTATTTTTTAAAACGACAAAAACGTTCCCGTTACCCGCCTTGTGCGACACATAGTTGGCTCTCTCAAAGATCTCCTCATTTCAAGATGAGGTGTGTTGAGGTTTTCGTTTTAGTGTTGTGTGCATTGGTTTCTTGTAAAGAAGAAAAGGATAAAAATGTTGGTGAGATAGTTAAAGCCCGTCTTGACGTAAGTTGTTACAATACACATACTACAAAATTGGTCATCGCACTCGCTCCAACAGCAAGTCATGGATATGCTGAAGCCACGTTGTGTTTGCTAGTTTTGTTCATATATTGAACAAATGAAGCAAATCCTTCACTGTTCATAAAAGTTAGAAGAGAATGTTTAGTTCTGCATTTGATTTGATTAGTGCATTTAAAAGCTATGTCTACGAAACTAAACCGTTTTTTCGACTTTAGGACTTGCTTTAAAGATTGCGGAAACGACGTGGTTAAATGTGATTTGCTGTTTTGGTAAAATAACTGTTGACTTCTTTTGAAATGAAATTGTAAACAGGTGAACGACTAAATTAAATGTTAAGGTATTTAGTCGAGGTCCTCAATGTTAAGAAAGATGTATTCATTTTAAATAGGATGGATTGCAAATCGAAATTTCGAACTCGGGGCATTTTCAGGCATGTGTACGTCTGGATATCGTTGCTAATAAATTATTCGAAGTCGTTGAATTATTTAAAATAATTTCAAATTGCGGGATATTTACTGTATTGGGATGTTTAATGTTAGGGTTAGGATTAAACTTCTATCCTTAAATATATGTTGTGGTTCAATACATTTTTTTTGTTTAAATTTTATTTTTCTTTGTTTCAAACTCGTCATACATTACAGCTATAACCAAAAACAAATTAAGGTAAATTTTTAAAATCAAGGATTTGTACAGCTGTTAACCTACCACCATTTTTAATAAGTATTTATAAATCTTTATTAAGGCTTCATAAAAAGATAGTTATAAACTTCACCATATGTGACTGAGCCTGGAAATTAAAAGATACTGTGACAAAACGCATAAATTAGCTGCTATGTACAGCTCTGGACAATCTTAAATATTTGGTTTTAATGACTGAATAAAAATTAATAAGAACATGATACTTTCAGTAGGTCATCTTTGACTGGAAGAAAAAACCCAAAATCACTCAGTTGCATATGGAATTACAAATCAGTTTTAGCTCTTTTGTCAACATATTTAACAGCTCTGAATGTTGATTATTCTCAGTTTTTAATTTCTTTTCTTTGTGTTTTTTAAAAATAATTTTTGATTTTTAATTCAACAGACTTGTGGTGGATGACGATTGAATTCACTCCCTGAGGTGAAGTCATTTATTGAAGATGACATCCCTTTTTAGTATCCTTTTTATCTTGTGTGTGCACAAGGTATTCAAGTGGATCCTAGATAATGACATTAATGATGATACTAATTTATATATACACTCTTTTTTTATTAAGAACAAACTTAATAAGAACATTGAGGCTGAAATCGCTTGAAAAATAAGAACAATATAAGAACAATCTGAGGCTGAAATAATTTTCTTAAAAAAAAATAAATAAATAAACAATTAAAAAAAAAGAAAAGGAATAAATGATAAATAAAAAGAACATGCACAGCAACAAACAAGCATCTGACCGCAACGACAGTGTAATGCTAACGATTCCTTTTTCAAAATTCAGGGTCTTTACCGTACATTCTTTCAGATATATACATCACTCAACTTCAATATCAAATTTTTCATGTGTAAACAGTAACAGATGAGGTATTAAAAATGAACAGTAAAAAGTCTTTGTCCATCACTTTAAGAACAAAATAAGAACATTTTGAGCCTGAAATGGCCAAAAAAATAAGAACATTGAGCCTGAGCTAAATTTTACTGGTTCTTGATAAAAAAAAAAGAGTGTAAGACATTTACTGCCACACAGTGCAAGGCTTTTGTTCTATAATTGGCTTGTAATACCCGGCACTATTGGACTATGGTGACCTAGTATGGGGAGATAAAAGATAACTGCGTGCTGATGGAAAGTATCCAGATTCTACAAAGCAAAGCAGCCAAAATAAGTAGAAAGAAACGAAATAAATACACTTTCTGTTAGGAGGGTAAACGTGTTAACGCCACAAGGAGTTTCCTAACACATGGCCCTCTGGGTCTACAGTTTAACGTCCTTATCCGAGAAGACGCGAAAATTTAACCACTTGCAGACGTTAGAGCAAAGGCAGCACCTTTTCTCAATTATTTTAAGACCCTGAGTGCTGTTCCAGCCTGGAATCGAACCCGAGCCTCCCGCACTGCAGACTGGTGCCTTACCAGGATGGAGAAAATTTGCCGTGCGACGATGCTACCATAGATGCGTCCATAATTTTTATATTTAAGTGCCTATATGGGCTTTGTTCATCAACCTTAAATTTGACATTGTTTCGAAGAACACACAATTATAAACACTAGAAATAAAAACGTAAGGTACGTCGCCCTAAAGTCAAACTCAATGGGGAAAACATAGAGTAGCTAACCACGCCGTTAAAGACTGGAATACTTTACATTATAAATTAAAATCATGTAAAAGATAAGGAGAGAAAACAAAGCAGCCAAGAGTAAGATCCTTGTAAAGGACCTTGAGTCCTATTATCTTCACTCCCTGGTACCTTAATAGGGCCCTAAATGTTGTAAAATAAAATAAAATAAAAATAAAACAGGCAGCTTTATACCTTTTTCGTTGTAACGTTATGCGTTCTGGCATTGGGCTGATCAAGATTTTATTGATTATTGAAAATAAAACAGCAGAAATTTCATTTGGGGGCTTGTCGTATTAATCGACAACACAATCACCTTATAGCGTAAATCATTTGGGGTAAATTTCTATTAATTTTATTATTTATAAACCTAAATTCATAACAATCGCACTTTGTATTCAAATGCCGTGATTAAACGGCAACTTCTTACGTTAACTATTTTTTTTTGCTAACGTCATTGTTGCATTTTCTTCCAGGAAACACTACTTCTGTCACTCTTCATTTTGATAACATTTCAGTTTCTGATAAAGCCACCATAGACAAGACATACAAATGCCAGGCGTATTCAAACGCTAGCAAGAGATTTCCAGATGTTGATAGACAGATTCAAGTATTTGTTATTTTATGTAAGCGTAGATATTTTGCTCTGTTTACCTGGCTTTCTGAGTCTCCAGTAGTTAAACGAGTACCAGAACTTAATTATTATAACTTACAGAGAAAGAAGAAATGAGGAGTGAAAAGTGTCCCCTAACCCGAACTCGTGTACTCCCGGACTCCGGGCGAGCGCTCTATCAATGGAACTACGAAAATTTAGAGGTTTTCCATTAAATAAGTTATAAAGTTCAGAATTACATAATGGCAAAAAGCAAAAAACTAAGAATTCGATAGACTTAATTACTTTTATTCTTATTCTTGTTCTTCTTATTGTTGTTGTAGTAATTATTATTATTATTATTATTATTATTATTATTACTACTACAGTTACTACTATAGTTAGCATTCCATATCATCTGTAATATATTTTTAAATGTATAATTCACATTTGGGAATCTTTTTTATCGGGATTAACTGTTATTGAAATTATTATTAAAAAAATTATTACTACTACTATTATTATTTGTCTTAGCAATTATGCAGGTGTGGACATCTTATATATAAAAATGATTATAAACTCCCTAACATCATTATTAATATTAATGTTCCTATTTTATTCCTATTGCTATAGTTATAGTTCTATGTGGTCAGAGTCAGTTAAAGTTTAAGTTATACAGTTAGAGTTAATTATAGTTGTAGTTGCATTAATATTATTAAGAATATTGACACTGAGTTGTTGTATCTGAGTTTAATGATTGATCTTCATCTTCATATATAACAAATTAAGCAGATTTTCAGTGTTATCGTAATTGTCCTCAACAATTGAAATCCCTCATACTCTACCTGTTTCACAATCTTAACTCCTAACCCCATCCCACCTTTCCATCCCTCATACTCTACCTGCACCACGATCTTCACCCCCAACTCCACCCCACCTTTTTACCCCTCATATTTTACCTAATTTATAGCACGGGCCCCCAACCCTCTACTTTCCAATCTCTTATACTCTATACTTGTTTCATAATTCCCACCTCTATTCACCTCACCTTCCATATCCTTGATACAGTTTGCTACCCACTCTATTTATTCTCCCTCTACTCCATCCTCCTCTACTCCATCCTCCTCTACTCCATCCTCCTCTACTCCATCCTCCTTTACTCCATCCTCCTCTACTCCATCTTCCTCTACTCCATCATCCTCTACTCCATCCTCCTCTACTCCATCTTCCTCTACTCCATCCTCCTCTACTCCATCCTCCTCTACTCCATCCTCCTCTACTCCATCCTCCTCTACTCCATCCTCCTCTACTCCATCTTCCTCTACTCCATCATCCTCTACTCCATCCTCCTCTACTCCATCCTTAAGAATGATTCTCCATAAAAGAATAACTGAAAAACTAAACTCTGTGCTTCCTTGTTGGCTAAAACTGATTCAAAACACCAAATATATGTTCATTATGGAAAATCATGGAGGGATAAGATAATCCGGTATTTTTGTTTTGCGTAATGTCATTAGTAAAAACGTTGTCCTCATAAAGTCATAGTTGCCCTTAAAGCAAATCCTTTGAACCAGTTTTCTTTTTTGGACAATCTTCATCATTCATTTGAATGACAAGTATAATCAATGTCCTTGCTATTACCATCGTTATATTTAGCAACAATGCTAGTGTTTGATTCAGCAATATGATTTGGTTAAAGATTCCGAGTTACCCAAGATAAGCTACACCAGCGCGATGAATGCCACGAGAGGAAGCGAGGCAACTCTAAACTGTTCAGTTACAGATCCGGGGGAGACTCATACGGTAAGCCAACACGCGCAAATCCAAATGTTAGATAGCTAGAGCGTGTTCCACTCGAATGTGCGCTTTCATTGGCTAAATCGAGGTCACGTGGAAGTAGTTCAAATCAAATTTTCCACGGCTGGTCAACATCTCTCAAATTGTTGGCTAAACGGTGAACATTGCTGGCGCGTGTCTAGTTTGAGAGCGAGAAAATTTGTTGATATTTGTGTTTTTTTCTTTTGTTTATGCTATATAACAAAATACGTAATGACTACTCGCAAGGGAAACATCTGTTTTGTTTCCCTCGCGAACAGTCATTAGAGAGCTTAAGCACCGAAACATTTCTTCACGACGGAAGTTTATATTCCGAGAGTAGACTGGATCGAGAACGGCGTTTTTGGCGCGAATTTTTAACTAAGCAGCACGCGCTACCACGATGGACGCACGCAGGGTAAAAAAACGCGAAAACAAACTTTAAACAGCTCAGTCTTTTTTAACTTGTAAAATTAGCTACACATACAGCAAGAACCTGAAGCAAAAGTCAGTGTTAAAGTAATTGTAAATATATTATTAACTTACAAAGGTTTATTGACAATTTGCGAAGTGCTTTAAGCCATTCCTTTGATAAAATAACTTCTCAGTTTTGACAGACCAACACGGAGGCAAAAACCGGCTTGTAGGCCTCTGTGATGATCACCAGGACCGTATGACGTGTTCAAGTACGCGACACCTGCGGATAGTTTAGTTCCGGTTGGCCTCCGTGACAACAAGAATGCATGGTGCTTAAGCTCTCTAATAATTGTATAACGTTGCCTACAAATACTCTTTGCTGATTGCAGATGACGTGACGTTTTAAATTCTAATAAGCTCAATGATAATGTCTTTTTTTCTTCATGATGTCTCTTTTTCTTCCTAATGTTATGCCTTGTGAGGGTTATTCGTGTTTTGATTTATGGCTTTCCTTAAAGGTTTTGTTGTTTCTACAGTTACTGTTACTCTATCAGGCGTTAATCTTCCACAGTTTTTTTAAGACTACTTATATCTAGGCCTCTACGTCTTTGTCGTTATAAAACATTAGCGGCATTTTTCCAGAATTCAATTCAGTATGCGTTTTTGACATTCTTTATTTCTAAAGCTTTGTGATTCTGTGGTCATGTACTAACTTTTCTGTCCCATGACACTAAAAATGACTTCTTCGTTTGCGTGTTTCTACAAACAATTGCTTCTTCGCCTCTTCCTTTGGATTTCTGGACTATAAAGATTTAGGTAAATTGAAGAAGTTATTAATTTTAGGTTTTCTTGTTTCCGATATTTAATTCTTATGTTTGTCATAACGTTTGTAGGATAATGTTTTGAGGTTTTCTGTTTAACTGATAGGACCCTGTGTGTCATTTCTAGTTCCATGCGCTATGGCGACTATAAGAACTTAGTTTAAACAGGCCTGGATTAGACGGTTTTTGTTTATTGTTCTCGTTCCGAATCCTAATGCAGTACACAGAATGAATAGTTGAAATTAAAATCTAGTTTCTTCTTCTTTTCAGTTTACGTTTAAAGAATTTAAATGGATCAAAAACGGCAACGAACTGAAAAGAGCGCCGCCAGCACCGTTTGTCCCGTTGATATTGAAATATGTCAGAGCAACTGATGGTGGAGAATACCGCTGCGCCGTGCAAGTTGGTATAGATGGAAATGACAATTTCAATTACAACATTACAGGAGAACCGATTCAAGTTCATGGTATATTATTATTCAAAGCTTTTGTAGTAAGCGAAAGTTAAAAAGATCCCTAAACGTGATTGTATGGCAGCTTTTGCGAAAATGGAGTATTCCTTTCCAAGGGAAATTGCATGTGATTGGCTCCATAAGGTTTTTAAATTCAGTGTTATTACACAGACTACCACGGTGAAGATACTAGATATAGAATCCAAGTGGATTCGTAACACGAGTTCTAGCTGACCATTTGGTTTAAATAGGGTGGATCCCTGTGCATTGCACACAGGGATCCCAACATAGCTTTTTTTTTATACCTATATATTACGGGCTAGTGCCATCGGTGCCACTCTGTAGTTTATCTGACACTGAGGAGGGCTTGAGCCAAAAGGCCTTTGGCAAATACAATATACATGATCGTAGCTGCACGGCGGATGATTTGCCTTCATAATGATGGTTATGTGCACTTGTATATAGTAAAGATAATAGAAACTTCACCAGGGAGACCATTTGGCAATTCACATGAGTTTTTGTGGGAACAAGGAACAAGGCGAAAACAAAACGTAGCTCCAAGTGGGATCCAAACCTTCGACCTTCCGAATTTTAAACCATTTATGTTCTAAGTTTTTGTTGGCAAATTTGATATGTAAATTTAAGTTCTAATATTCCACCTATAAACGAGCAAAATTAATGAAAAAGATGCGGAATCCAACTGATGTACTTTCATTGTTAAAATTTTATTGGATCTAAGTTAATTTTTGTTGGCTCTTTATTTTTCTAGTTCCCGCATACCTCACAAAAGGACACCAAGAGATTGAAGCTACTATTGGAAGTAATGTAACCTTGGAATGTAGCGCGGAAGGTTATCCAATTAATGTTGTATGGATGAAGATCAGTGCGGAAAACAAAGAGGTTGAAATAGGTAAAGTAACTTTTGTCAGTTCAGGTACACTACACAGCATGTAGCACCCAGCACAGGATTGTTCAAATTTTTCTAATAATATTAGTCAGGTGCAGGTTTGGAAGTTATATCAAGTTGGCTAACTCCTTTACGAGCCAAGTGGTCTATAAAGCGAGCACTTATCGCCGGTTTCTGCAGTGCTAAGCGGATGAGAGTCTTTGACTCCCCCTGGACGGGACACTAATCCATCGTATAGGATAGCTCCCAGCAAACGCTGGTACTCATTTACCTACCCCGGAAGGATGGAAAGCTGTGGTAAAGTTTAGGCGGGAAAGAGGTCGAAACAATTTCCGTTTTTCTAAATATGTATTCCAAATAATCTCCATAATCAGCCAAATGTTTAATCGCTTCCCAGTGTTTATTCAGCATCGTTACCAATCACAATAGCTTTGAATTTTGTTTGCATTTCTACCACAAAGCACGATAAGATAAACTCCAAAACAAATACGGAAAGACTATAATATGTATCTCCCAAGCTTTGTACAAATGCAGTCTGAGTATTTAAAGAATTGGCCGGTCTCCGCTTTATTAAAACTAACCTGGATTTTAATTTCATTAACTTTTTAGATAAAACAAGGTTTAAACTAACAAATAAGAGAAATTTGAAGAAGTACATTGCTTATTCAAGAAAAGTTTACTTTAAACTGAGAATTATCAAAGTGTTTAATTGTTTGAAGAAATGGGATTACATTTGCACAAAATAAGATAAACTTTTCTTTGAATGTTCGT
Organism: Zoanthus sansibaricus; assembly: GCA_026122405.2. Taxonomy (NCBI): domain Eukaryota; kingdom Metazoa; phylum Cnidaria; class Anthozoa; order Zoantharia; family Zoanthidae; genus Zoanthus; species Zoanthus sansibaricus. Next base: position 13,646 of record JAPEIX020240596.1, read on the forward strand.
TTCCAAATAAAGAAAAATTCCTTCTATGGAGGAATTCCCATTCAGAGTAAAACAAAAGAACACATGGCGGCAAGATTCAAAAACCATTCATTTGAGAATTTGAAATGCAAATCTGTGTAGCACCAAACTTAAGCGTGTCGATCAGTAAACTACTAATTCTCTTTAATTTGTAGAATGCAAGGAGAACTCGGAAAAAGTCATCCGAGTCCCATATGAGATTTGAACCCACGGTCCTCCATGATCTAGGCGGATGCTCTAACCACTGAGTTAGTGGAGACTCTTGCCCCTTGCTCACCGTAGAATCTCCAGTAGCTCAGTGGTTAGAGCAACTGACTACATTACGGAAGGTCGCTTGTTTAAATCCCATCTGGGGTTTGGATTTTTCTCCAAGTTTCTCCTCGCATTTAATATTATGTTATTATTATTTCATCTTTGATATGAAGAACGTAACCTAGGTCATTTCTTGATATCCTACTGAACTACTTTATTAGAGTGTGTTTACAGGATTCTGGATCGATTTCGATCCGGAATGATAAACAAAATTTGGTATCGTGTTTACGTGAGAACGTTTCCTGCCGAACTCGTACTCGAACAAAGCCCAACTAAGTAGAGAGTCCGCAAAAGGACAGTACAAAATCAAAGAAAATCAAAACTACGCAGGCGCTGACCGGGATGTGAACCGGTCTCTTTCCGAAATGAACTTCAATCTCTGTCAATATGATTGCGGGATGCGATCTCACACTGGATTGAAAGTCTCGATCCGTAACGAGAACCCGATGCCAGCTCGATCCGGAATGGCCTCACTTTTGTTCTGGAGTCAATCTAAACACTGTTCTCTCAAATGCAGAGTTCAGGATTAGAGGGAATGAAGAAACCGGAGCAAACTCTCTCCGGATCGAAACTTGATCCGGTATCAAGTAAACACACTCTTAGATTCAAATACTATTTCTTTCAGGAACGATAGATAATTTGTCTCCACACGTAAATTTCCGTCACGAGTGTTCCACCTGTCATTTTAAAATGGATCTCATAAATGTGAGGGAAGGGTTTGAAGGAAAGTACATTTGCCGCACTGTAAATAATACTATTGGAAAAGTGGAGCAACAGTTTACACTTCTAATAAGCGGTAAGAGATTTCAAAATGGTGAACGCTGCTTTTAGTTGTATAATGACTAAGAAAGCCAGTTTTGGGAGTTGTAAAGGGGTGGCCTGCTAATCGCCCTTTCTCGCAGCCAGAGGCTGAATTGCCAAGGACGCAGCTCAACGAGGTCGAACCGAAGGAGCTGT
>JAPEIX020241071.1:0-14928 GCA_026122405.2 Zoanthus sansibaricus
GTCATTTACTCAAAAGCGGTTAGCCCTTTTAGCTAAACGCTATTGTAATAATATAAACATTACGTTGGTTTTTAATAATAAGTGGTAGTAATTTTCTTATTAATTTTGTTCTGTAACAATGCAGATAAAATTTTCGTTTTTGCTTATCAGAAGCAACAGGGAGCAGTTAAAACGGGTCACATTTTTGGTGTCAGAAGTGGGATGCAAGTTGTTTTTGTGGCTTAGATTTCTGACGAAACCTAAGACTGAGTTTTTTCAAAATGTGTTAGATAGGGTTTTTAACTAACAAACAGTAACAGTACAAACACACTGGTCATGCCGAACAGTTGGTGTGAGGTAGGAGCTCACACTATATTTTTATCGGATTTGACATTTTTGAAGACATCCTTGTGAAAGAATTTCAAACTTAAATGGCTTGACTAGAAGTACAGAAAAATTACGAGGGACCAACCGGTTTGGTGACCAGCAATCCCGGAAGTAATATTGGTTATACTCTCATGAGACCACTGCCTGTCAACACCGCACTTTAGTTCGGACACTTGAAATATCACAAACTGGGAAATCAGTGAAGCATTTCTGTGAGCGGTGAGAAAGTTTTGACAAGGTTCAAGAATCGCAACCAATGCTCTTCATTTTGTTCACATTGGGAAGGAAGACTGATCCCGGAAAGTATTCTCTCAAAATTTAGTCTCAAATCTCGATAGAAACATGCCTGTTACAGCAGTTTAGGATATTAGTAGTGAAGTTGGATCATGAAGCAGATGCTAAAATAAAGTGTTACTCATCCTAAATAAAGTGGTGTTGTTGTTGTTGTTTTCCATTATCAATTTTTGTTTGATTTCTTTTTCACTTGTCCGAGGACGAGCTCAAGCAGGGGAGAGTGTGACAGTGTTACTATTTTAGTGTTTTTGTTCTGTGACAATGCAGATAGAATTTTCGTTATTGCTTATCAGAAGCAACAGGAAGCAGTCTTTTCATTCTTTTGATTAATGTCATGAATAAGTTACCAAAATACAGTACCAAATTGAGTTAGTCATGGTATTTGGTTAGTCATACCTAGGATCTTGTCACGTTTTGCGTGTTATTTTTGGATTCAAATTTCATTTCATCTATTCCTTAGATTTATTTTATTGGCATGCTTATTCTATCTTCCCTAAGGTGCTTTGAAGTGCGTTTTGTAGTATATTCAGAGTGTTATTTCTATGGATTTTTTTCTTTTACTTTTCTGTGCTTCGTTTCACCAGAAGTGTTCATGTAAGAGTAACTAATTTCATTAGTTTTATTTGATTACCTGTATCGCTTACATATTTTCCTAGGCAGTAGCTATCACTTCAGGGATGTAAATGCCCATGCATTGTGTTTTGTATATAAGTTGTATTTTTCAGAGAAGGTGAGCACATGCATGAGGTGCGGAGCGCATGGAGTGAACATTTACGCTTCTGTGGCTTGAACAGCCCACGGAGGGGCTTTCCATGAGCCCCAGGTACTGAAGTAGTTACGTACTTCGCCATGCCAATTGTGTTGTATGCTTTCCGTTTGTTGAGATTGTTTGTAACATGTTTTATTTATATTTTTAGTTTTTGTTTTGTTTCGATAAATTCTTGCACTCCTCGCATCCAGTATTCATTCTCGCATTGTCTCTGTTAGTTTTGCCATTTCCTTGGCTGGTGTCAGATCCTGATAGTTTTATCGTGTTGCTTTCAAGGCATATTGTATTTTTTGTCTTTGAGAGTCTCTTCTCGTTTCATTACACCCACACCGTGTGTGTTTCCCCACAGGTTATATTTTTGGTGTCAGAATTGAGTTAAAACGGGTTACATACAGCAAATGAAATTTGCTGAGTGACTGCTATTTTCACCATAATGAGTGACTGTTTCATTTCTCCATAGCAACCATTTTGGTGCCTTGCACAATAATCTGCAGTAAATAATGGCTCTACCAATCCTTCTCAAGAATATACAAAACAGCCTTTTCTACAAAACAATGGCTGATGAGATGACAGACGCAGCAAATCGCGAACAAATTGTTTTGTGTTTGCGGTGGGTGGGTGACGACTTCAATGCAACAAAGAGTTTATAGTGCATTGTTGTACCAAACAGTGCTGCTGGCACGATCATCGCCCGTAGAGATGTGCTGATACAAATCTATCAATCAAAAACTGTAGGGGGCAGTGCTATGGTGGTGCTCCAAATCAACTACAGAGCGAAGAACCAAGAGCAATTCTAATATGCGATACTGTGAAAACTATTAAATCTCTCAGTGATGCTCTTGCAACAACCCTCGAATTATCAAATCTCATAAAATTTTCGCCCAATTGTGATTCTTTATTTGAAGAGTTGCACCACATACAGTACACCCATTTTGTGACCACTTTGTTCCACCAATTGCAGTTTATCCAGCATCATTACAGAGTGTTCTGGACAACTAGGTTCTCTTTAGGGAACTTTTGTCACAAGTGTTGGACACTAAACTCGATCCAGAAGTAAGAGCATGTGTTGTCGGAATTAGATATCAAATGCAGACATTTGATTATTCTTTTTGAAGTGAACCGGGGTTGTTGTGTACTGAAGCACAACAACAACTTTATAAAACAATACGATGCAGATTGCCAATCTTGTGCTAACCTAACCAGACATGACAATGCTTTTGACTGCTTTTTAGCAAAATCAGTGCAAAAGCTGAGGTCTGGAAAATAGACCTCCTTTTCTGCCACGAAAAATGAAAAGTAACATCTCAGTTATATTTGGGAAAGCACTAGCCGAGTTTCTGTAGAAGCAAAGCCCATTCATTGGCAAATCTAATTTGAATTTCTTGATACAGCAATTCCTTGTATCAAAGAACATTTTGTCCTGAGCCACTATGTTGAATGTTACCAGAAAGAGAAATCTTTGCTGACAAGCACAGTCATCAGAGAATTATTTATATCTTACACAGATTTGTGATTTCTAGACGTCCTGAGACGACCTGTACAGACTACCATTAAAAACACAAATGCAAATGTTAATCGCCAAATTTTCAGACAAAGCAAAGCCATCACTATGCAACAGTTGTAGATGTTTGCCGTAGTTCTCTTAAAAGCTGAACAGTTGCTGCTGTCACAAGTTGACCATCATAAAATTGCAGTTTTTGGCATCCGCAGCTAACCCACTGAAAGAAGCAGCAAAATCTCCTATGAAGCCTTTGATTAAATAAAAAATTCTATCAAATTTTTTACTCAAAAAGTGCACTTCCTCAATGCTATCCATCAAAATTCCTTTGAATGGCAAGAGATTTGTAGAGTTTTGCCTTTTTTCTAGGTTAAGGCTTTTATTTCAGCAAATATGAGTAAGGCATTTAACTCTGCTACCACCGTTAATGATAAATAAGCTCCAGGCATGTGGCTTCTCAGATGAGGCACTTTCTTGATGAAATCATACTTTACTGAGAGACAATACACAATTAAACTAAATGGAGTCACTAGCATATGGAATAACTCCCCCAGAGTCTGCCTTCAAGGGTCATCGTTTGGTCCCTTACTATGGAATATTTTTTAAAATGATGTAACTTTTAATGTAATCAATGTATCAATGTATGCTGATGATCATCAGTTGTACGTTTACGGTCAGACAGTCAAACGAGTTGAGGAACAGTTAAATGAACGGGAACAAATAATATCAAAATGATATCAAGATAACTTCCTTAAGGACAATCATAAGCATGTCATGCTATAAGTACGGACAAGGGAGATGCCTCTGTCAAGCTTACATATGAAGTTACTTGGGTAACAAGAGATGACAAAACTAATGTAAGCAATGTGTGTAAAAAAGCTAGTCAAAAAGTTAGTGATAGGTCCGCATGAGAAACATGGTCCCCTTTCAAGCTAAGCTATCAGGGTGTATAGCAAGCAACCTCTTATATTTCATGTGATTTACGATTAGAAAACGTTAGCAGAAAAATTAAATAAGCAAAGAAAAAGTGCAGCGAGTACCAGTAACCGAATATATTACTCTATGGTGATTTGTTAGCATGATGGTATTTTTCATGTTTGAATACAATATTTTAAAGACATTCTTTAGATCAATATAATCAGATATTAATCATAAAGTTCGGATAAGACGATTCTTATCTTGTAAACAATTTTACTATAAAATTAAGCGATAACATGTTTTATATTTATCCGTTGGCGACGTTTCGACGTCATAGAGTCGTATTAATAATAAAATTGTTATTAAAATCATCCAAAACTAAGATTAACGTGTGCTTTAATTTTGTTGTTCCAGAACAGAAAAATAAAGCCCGAGTTACATTGTACAAAAAACGGATAAGCAACTGAAGGTAAATGTTAGCAAGGGTAATTTTAACTATTTGGAGAGGAACTGACATTTGAAAATGGACAACGTCCGTACGTTGTCCTGAACCCAAAATGAATCGGCAAGATAATAGCAGTTTACGCAGGCGAAACCATCCTTAAGACTAAATTAATGTTTAATGACTTCATCGTATTTGCACAAGAAAAGTTGTACAAACTAACCGGGGCATATTTCTCACTAGTCTAAAACTGTGTAACATATTTTTATTGACGTTGATGAAATTGTTATTTAACCAAAAGAGAAGGCGCTATCCGTTGAAGTTATTTTGAACTTTGTTTGGTTAACAGAGTTACCAATGTTATCTCTAACAGTTAATCATCCTCTTTGTCAGCTTAAAATGCGAACGAGATAAATTTAGTACATGAACAAGAAGTCTCGGTTGTGATTTAAAAGGCGTACTTACTTGTTTGGGTAAACTGTTGATGGAAGAGGCGATACAGCCAGATAACTTGCGAAACAATTGTGGCAAAGCGCAGATCACATGATCCTTATATCACACACGGTCGCTATCATAAAAATAATGAATAGTTAATAAATTGTTATCGCACAGAAAATTTATCAGGTTTCAGAATTTACACTTCTATTACAACGGCGCCGGAAGTCTCCATAGTAATGAAAGAGAAACACAAACAAGCAGTTTTATAATTGAGGGGGTGTATCGCTTGCTTTGAGAATTTTTGCCATAGGAAGGTGAGATGTTCCATGTAGTTCCAAATTATTCAAATAAATAGAATAAAAATGTGTGAATTCTTAAAAGATTTCGGATACACTTTGCACGATAGACTACAAAAAATAGCTAAGAACCAAAACACTTGGCATGGTTACATACAATTCCATCTGCCAATCTAATGAACGTACGTTTTGCTAAAAATAAATTTGGTGCAGCTAGAGAACAACTTCCAAATGTTGTTTTTTTTAGAAAATATTGGCAATACAAGGAAAAGCTATCGAATTCACCTAATGTCCAAACTCGCTTAGTCGTTTTCTTGTAGTGCAAAAACAGTTTTAAAATCGATCTGTTCGGTAAATGATGTTGATCTTACTCCTCTTTTTGTGAATGAATAATGAATTTTTAATGATTCAAGAGTGTTTCTTCAGCTGTTCTTTAGATATTTAAAAATTTTAGGTTGAAAGTTCTTTTATAATTTTGGGTCAAAGGAGCACGCCTACAAAAGGTTTTTCATAATCGTTTAATTCAATTCAAACAACGTGAATATTTGGAGGTTCTATAATAGAGTTTAATTTCTTTTTTAAAAACAGATAAAGAAGATAAAACCAATAGAATTCTAGTGAGGCATGATTTATAACGCCAACGTAAAAATAACGTTTTTAAAAGTCCATGCTTTTACCGATCAATGGCATCATCAGAGATAAAAGAGAAACTTGCCTCTTCTTTTCATGACATTTAATTTCGCAGCATTTGCGGTTTGATTTAAACGATTATTTTCCTATCACATTACTCAAAACAACTGCTTTCGCATAACACTAGCGTGACGGCTAATCTCGTGGCGTGTTCCTTAACTAAGCTAAACTCTGATACGACTAGAATGAATTCTTAGGCTCAGTAAATAATAAACCGAAAAATCGCGTTTGTTTTAAAAAGTTTCATTGTAATTTTGACCCGTAGTATATTTTTTACAACAACGTGATTGGTCCAATTTCACTAAGCAATTCCGTTTTACACCTCACTTTTGCTTTCATTTGAAAACAGTGTTGGACTTGAAAAATTCACTTACACTTTTTAACAGTGTAAGTATAACTACTGAGAGATAATCGAAAATATTTTGCACGTTAACTATACACTTGCGTTCGGACACGTATCACTTGGCTGAATAAAGGCATTTCACAATCGTTGTACATAGAATCAATAAGAATCTGTTCACGAACTGAGTTCTAGCAACTGACAGAGTCGGGAAAAGTTCATGAGGTACAACGTGAACCGACTGGTTATTTGTCAGTCACGATGGAAGATATAATTCACATTAAACTGTGTCTCTTCCTAAGTTAGCACAGTTAATTTTCGTTAACTACATTTACACATAAGCAGCAAACCTTAAAATATTCAAAGGTGTTCAGTAGCTGATGTCAAAACATGAAGAAAATAAAATATACGTTGGAAAATAAATAAATGGCCTTCACTTCCTTGTGATGCGTGTGTATGGCAGTAAAACGTTAAGTACACCCACTGTACTGCAAGCATCCCCCACCGGCTCAAAATAACATTTAACAAATATGAAAGTGTGGCTGCAATTCTTGCTTGAAGAGCTCATGTCAAAGTTACTTAGAAATTAAAAGACGGTTAGTGATGTCTTTTGAAATTCCAACAGGTCAAAACAAGAAATAAGTTGCTGCAACTGCCCGCTGTATTCTGGTCGCGATTCTAATATGTTCAGTGGATGATGTCATGATATGTCCTAAAAAAACAAATACAAAGGCAGTTTGCTAGAGCGAATCTCACTTGCAACATGTAAAATGCCCAACACTTTGACAACCGCTCATATTTCAAAAAGGCTAGGAATGCAATTTAACAAACACTCAACTGTTTTAGAAAACTTTAAAATGCAATGTGCTGTGTGCCTCAAACAAAAAAAAAAGTAAGAGGAATTGTAAATTTGCGTTTGGTTTGACCGGTTCGTTTTGTTTGTATGATTGAAATAGGTTAAAAAATATAGTAAACTTTAATTTTTCATGTTTACCTAAATCTCGTCATAGTAAAAGAAACAAGCACAAAAAGAAGCAAACTCCAGACATAGTATATTTTTTATTACATGCAATCAAAATTTTCAACATGGGTATGTACTATGAATACTGACGGAGCACAACAAAGCTAAATTCCCAGAGTTTATTTATAAACTGAAAATCTATTTTCGTAAATTTAACTAGAACTGAAATGAACTTCAGAGAAGATATTTGCTTGTAAAATGAAATTTCATAAATAAAATAATGATTAAAATCCAACCGTGAATAAAAATAGCATTTGGTACAAATATTTTACAATAATTCAAGAAGGCAAATTCATATCAACGATTTTTAGTTTTAGATCGAAGTTTTGAGTCGAAGGACCTCAGATAATTCAAGGTAGATAGAACAAATATAGGTTTAGGTTTAATTAGCAAACAAAGCATTCATTTTTCTTTTTTGACTCGATTTCGAACCATCTCAGTTTTCTGAACGTAAATTGAAGTTTAAGTGAGTTGTAACCTAAAAGTTCCGCCAAGGCTCCGGGTTGACTGTAAAATTCCACATTCAAAGGGTGTCGTGAAATTGCTATTACATGCACCAGTGTCAGTTAAACCTATGGTAATACAACACTTAACGATCCTACTAGATTTGAAAATTTTTAAAGCAAGTTATATATTTCACTCTAAAGAATGATTTTCCTCGAGTCATTGTTGTTTGTAGAAATCAAAAGAAAACATTTTAGCAAAACAAAGGGATAACTCAGATGCACAGCTGATATCTGGTCATGTTCTAAAAAAATGAAAAAAATACATCGCTTCAGGGCATTCTTTGCCTTCAAGCACAAGCAAGAAGCCTAATGTATTCTACATTAATTTTATAGATTTATTGATATCTCGATAGTGCAGTATTTACTCGAATAGAATTGGTGGCTGCTAAATTTTTGCAGCACACGGTGGATCTATACCAATATTTGTTCCACATAAAAAAAAATTTCTAAAGTTTTGCCACTTTATAAATAACCGACGATGAACTGCTTCTTATAAAATGGCTGTAAAGCGTAAGAGGACTGGGCAAAGCAACACCATTGATTAAAATTGTTTTAATTCTAAAAAAACTAAAAACATTACTTGACAATTTTATGTTAACAGTACAAGTTAAGTATTCAAAGAACCTTGAACAGTTATCGTTTCAAAACAGCTTTCATAAATTACGTTTGTTCTTTTAAAATTTGTTTATCTGCAACTCATCTATTATTTTACGCAGTATACTTCGCTCAATCGGCAAAACCAGTCTTTCTGGGGAACACAGAGAATTTTTACACCTATAATATACCTATTATGTAATACAAGAAACTCAATTTTGCAAAATATTTTGACTTATTCTAGAGGTGAGTCATGGTTTTTAAACCGAGGCGCAACTGAGAGAACCATCAGTTTAAACTTGTTAATAAAAACCTGCAATTCATCAACATGTGACCATTTTCATTTTGAATGCAAACGGCGAATCAAACTTTAACAAAAACAACTAAACTGGACTTCCAACTTCAAAAGAACTCTTACAACTGAACAACTTCAAAATCTACAAAAACTGCTTTAGGTAAGGACTGGTAATGGTGTATTGGATGACACAATACACTCGCGTTAAAACCAGCCAAACTACCTTTGAAAATCATTGAGATGATGTTCAGTTTGTCAATGAAATGAGTGAAAATCTGATAAAGAAAGCCAGGAGTCATCTACGAATCTGAGGTGAATTAGTTTGGACAACATTTTAATATCTAAGTCAATTGTGTTACAATAACTTCAAGATAACTTTAAATAAAGTAAAGCATTTCGGCTTAGTGGAACAAAAGTCAAGCCAATCACTGGGTCTCATTTTATGTCTTCATAAGAATGGTTGAACAACATCCAAATCGCAATGTTGTATAATTAATTAAGCAATTAATGTTAACAAATGAATTACTTGACAAATGATAAAATTTTGAAGTAGAACTCTAATTTATCCTAATAATTACTATTGATAACTTTAGACCGATAACAACAATCTTACACATGATTTGAGAAAAAGTCAAAGCCTTTTCAAAAATGTTAACAAATTAGAATCTTGATTTTATTGCTGGTCCACAAACACTGAAGATGCTTACACATTCATCATTATAGTAAGATTTGTGTATTGCACTCAGTCGGTACTCGCGCCAGACATATTGCTATTCTATTTCAGGAAAGATGACCTGTGTTTTCCGTTTAGACTCTAGAGCACACATGTTACATTTCTTGTACATTTATTTTGACTATGTTAGTAACTTCATGTGAACAAGCGTTCTTCTATTAGAAGAATAATAAAAATGTTTGAATACTTCAAGTCTTTAAAACTATTGACCTGGTCGCAGTTGTTCCCCGGGAGTTGTTCGTTATGGTTTTTTCAGTATTGGCAGCACTAGTTCAAAGTCCTTTTCATACTACAAAGCCGGATGAAAAGAGTTCCTATAACTTGCGATAATGTGTCAAATTTAAAATGATTTATTTCCGCCACATGGACAAAGAACCCTATGGTTTGAGAACAAATACTGAAGATGGTGTTCCATTCATCAACTCCATTTTTATGTAAAGAACTAAAAATCAATTTGTCATCTTGTCACATTAGAATGTTGAAAGTTTTGCATCGAGATTATTGTACACCTAGTGGCAGGTGCTTTGAGTTTTTCCAAAACTGACTACAACGAAATTCCCCAGACGTGATAATGGAACAGTAAATTGACTCTAAAGTCACAGGATAACTTGATTCTTCAATATTTAATCGAGGGAAAGGGCGGGATGTGTTGTACGTATCGTTTTGCACGACTGGATACTTTAGGCGTTAACAAAACTTCTTTGGAATGCTTATTGTTGGCGTAATTTTTTTAATCTCGTAGTCTTATGTTTAGCTTTGGGTAACTACCATTGAGGTAATGAAACATTTTCTTCATGGTATAGAGCAAAACGTTTTGTTCAGGAATGGGCCGTGCATCTTGTGCAAAACGTGGTATTGTTGTTTTTTGCATTGTTTTTTTACAATTTATGTTAGTATTGTCAAGTAATGTGTATACAATAGAACAGCGATGGGTAACGTGTAAAGAATTAGAGACATTCAAAAGTGATAAACGATTTACTGAGCTGCCTCTTCAACATCACAGAAAGCATTTCACATGTAAAGACCCCCAGTACGATTTTTAGTAAAAAGCATTCTCGCTTGCAGTTGGAGCGGACAGTTCTGGCCTCGGTAAGTGAGTGCATAGACACAGGTAGTTTGCAGTAAGTCGGTTATTCGAGTCAAGATGAATATCTTTCTATTATATCAGTAACCTTTATTGCATTGTTGAAAAGTCAGACTAAATCCTTATTCCTGTGACCTGTGGGAAAAATTGAGAGAAAAGTCTAGAATACTTCTTAAGGCAAATTCAGATCTTGGATATTATCTTAAGTTCATAAAAGGAAACATGAAATTCGGTTTTAAAATCCACTCATCACGAAACACTTACTCATCATGTCATTTTAACATAAAAAACAAAATTCTTAGGCCATCAGGACAATAGTCAGAGACTTGTGAAAACATTATTCTGAGATAATCGCATCGTTTTTTTTTATTGAAACTAATTTTACAGTTTGGTAAGGCTTTTGCTCAAGTTCACAACAAAAAAGGCTAAAGAAATTAAGTGCTGTACTTAATAAGAAATACTGTTTATTTGCCGTTATGCTGTGAATAATAACTTGTTCCTTATCGCTCTGATATCGCCTTATTTGCTTTGGAAAAGCATGTACAATTGCCTCAAGAGTTTAACTTATATTGGTGTTTTATAGTTCATCTATCTAGAGGCGATAGATAGCAGCACCAACTGACACCGTCATCCCTGCACGACACAAGTGCATAACGCCTCGAGTCTTTTCACTTTTACTAAAACCAATACTGTCTCGTTCATTGAATTTTGAAATCTTTGTTCAATAATAAGAAAATATCATACGATACGACAACAGAGCTTTTTATTGTAAAAAAGTCTTTTGGACAGGATGTTTTCACTTAGATTTCAACTCATCTTAAGTTTTCTGTCCATTTCTATTCCATGGCTATAAGCCGCTTGAAAACTTGACAATAGGGTGCGAATAGTTCACTGTGCTTAATAAAACCGGCTTATACATTTTTGATATCTTTATGTTCAGTTGTTAAAAGACACGGTGAAAGCTCTAAACATTACATACAACGACATAGTAAACGCGCTTTGGAACTATTGATACCATTGTCGAGTTTGTGCATTTAGTATTATGATTCTATACTGAGTCTTTGATGAAGCTGTATTAAGATCTAACTCAAAGCATGTAAATTTTGCCGATAGAAGCAATGGATCGTAGAAAATGTTTCAATTATGTATGTCACTGATTTAGTTTTATGCACCAAATTGTTGCTCTATGATGATATTGAAGGAAAAAGACAATAGCCACGTGAAAAAAAAAGATTAAAATTCAGTGTCCAAGGCGAGGTAGGAGTTACTTTATAAGTATAACCGAGTAACCGAGAACAATTTCTGACTGTCGTAATGGGTAAATATTCTTTCTTCTCTAACAAGTAAACAACAATTTTACAGAGAAAAGTTAACCCCAAAATGACAATTGGGTATATATAAGAAAAGCTTACAATAAAACACAACTCGTTAGTTCCGCATTAGCAGAACTTCGCGTCTAGGCAAAGATGTCGTTGTTAGGCAAAAGCTTAGGCGTTTCTCTAGGAAATCCTAACAGCTCCGGCCGTAATGTTTTATTTATATTTTTCGTAGAGTTTAAGGAGAATTTTCACAGATCAGTCAATCCTATCTATGTTTGAAATTGTTCAGTTCAGATCTCAAAGGTATGAACTGTTTCGCACATTAAGTAAACACACACTGCGTGGCATGCTAAATTTTCATCTCCAAATTTTCATAAACAGCCATACAAAATGAGATTTTAAACATTTTAACACTATTTATTCTTTAAATGTTATTCGATTCTATTTTAACTTTAGCAGTTTTAATCAACGGTGTGTTGACTTTGGAAGATTGCAACCAATCAAGATTGTTTTGTTGCGGTACATCGAAGTAATACAGTTTATTTACTGCCAAGCGGCCGTTATCAAAGTAATCAGTCTTTTTTTGTTATATTAGTTTGAAGATTAAATATATTGAATTAATAATGTAAAACGTAGTGGATATTGCTGATTAAATGAGAAAAAATGCAATCATGGAAGGAAGGTTTTAAAACGTTTAATCAATTGTGCAAAGTGAACTATGGAATCGTATAGAGTATTTTTAATCTTGGTGCGAGTTTCTCACAGCAGGAATTAAGAATACAATTTTTAACCTCGGTTGATCAAGGTTTGATTAAATCAAAACTGACTACATTATATTTGAAACGGTCGGCCGGTGAATACTTGGTCAGTTATACATCCTTTTTAATTACTTTGCGCCGGACCAGATGCTAAAATGCAGATGTACTCATTTAGTTATACTTTGATGTTAAACTAGACTCAAGTGCAACCCTCAAGCTAATAGACCACAGTATCTTAGCACCAAGTATTTTGTCTTCAATAACAGAATGTTTGTTTTAAATAACACACCATTCATTCTCAGCTTTCCTGACGTAAACTGATTTAGCGACCCGATAATATAACGGTTTACTGTCTGCTCATGTTGGAAGATCTCTGTCTTTCTCCACATCCTTATCTAAAGAGTATAACCAACGTGTATTAGTGTAATAAACATGTTCGTGTATAACGGTCAATATTGTTATTTAACGAACCGCTACAAACACCGTTTTCCTTAGTTCATCCTAAAGACGACAACTCATTTCAACAATGGAAAAACATCTGAAGTGCTACAGCACTTTTACATGTTTTTAAGAGCATTGTAACCGGTTTACAATTAAAAAGTTTGATCTTGCAATGTTGACAAAAAGATTTAAATTTGTTCAACGTTCTTTGACCTTGTATATAAACAACATTTTAAAACCAAACTATAAAAATCATCTTATAATATATCATTGACTGTGAGTTTATATGGGCTTTACTGATGCAAGCAAAATAATAACTGCTTCAAAACGAAAGATCACTACAACAATTCGTAGTTATACAGTTTTACATAAAGATTGATTCGCGAGAAGAAGCCTTTTTATTATGGGCGTAGTCTTGGCCTTGCGTTTCTCTCAGCAACATACTAATCTACCCTTGCAAACTTTACGTTTCCCATCTATAGCTAGTAGGTGTTAAAACTGTTGACAATATCATTTGTATCATTGGTTCTATGAATGAGTTCAAAGCAGCTAACCTTAAGAATTTAAAATATCACTAAAGATTCCATGTGTATATAGGACAAATGAAATTTTCTTCAAAAGATTTCTTCCTGTAGTTTTAAACCTAATTCTGCAATCTGCGTTGTTCACTTTTGTTTTCAAACATTTCATGTACTCAGCAAGTAACTAGAGACTTTATTACCTGAAATTAAACCAGCTGCGTAGAATAAAACGATTTACACTATTCCACAGGATTTTTCTGTGATTTCTTAACAATCGAAAGAAAGTCTAACCTTATCATTCGGGTTTCTCTCTTCTTACAACCACCAACGTTTAGCCCTTGGCTCTGGATGTTATTCTACGTACGGCACTCGCTCAGACATTTTCTCATTTATAGTTTCATCATCTTAACTTTTTAGCCTATCTTTACTTCTCTAGTTTTCAACACTAGGAGTCCCGCCTGGCACTCAAAATACAACAAATCTGTTTTTAAACAGCTAGCTACAGGATATTGAGTTATTCAAAATGTAAGCGTGTTTTAAAACTGCTCAAAAATTATACTGCTCCAATTAAAGGATCGAAATATTTAAAAGTACAGCACTAATTTATTTCCTTGCACAACACGAAGGAACGAGATAACGGTGCTGAAAATGTCTCAGTGGTTGTAGACTATCGCGACAACAAGAGAAAAAAGACAACCTTGTACCTTTTTTGTTTTATTTGTTTTATCTAATATTAGAAATTTAAATAACAGTTCCTACATTGAAGCTAGTCGGGATATTGCAAGGTGTAAGTCTCAAGTCGAAACAGAACCTGTGTAAACGCTTCGGTGTGAAAAACGTGTTGCATTTATATAACTGAGTTATAGATCAATTTGCTTTTACGGTAGCCGTTTAAATATGTTTCATTTTATTATCATTGAGAAGAGTAAAAAACATTTCTCACACTAACACCTTTAACATTGCCTTTGATCAGAAATAGGAAAACTTTGAATTGAATAGCATACTAGGTACTAGAATTGTTATTATGCATTATGACAAGGTACAAAGGCAGACGGTGCAACTCCACAAGAATCATGTCCCTGCTGAGTGTTCTTGAACAGATACTCAGTGTAGCGGTAACAGGCATTGAAAACGAACAGGTCACGGACTATTGTTGTATCTTTATGTCTGATCTGTATTGTAAGGACTTTATTTTCGTTCGTACAAGTTAACTCAAACAAAATGAAGCAAAAACATAGCAAAAGACGTGCAATATTAACAGAATGTAAAAACTTTGTAAGGCTTTCTAATTCAGTTGAAATCAGTGTTGAAATAAATTGCCAATAGTTATTTTACAAGCGCTGGTTTGTATACGGCACTATGCTACCACTAAAAACCAAATGGAAATAAAACAATCTTTATTATTCAAAGCTAAACAATGTTAAAAACCGCTTTTTAGGACTAGGAGTATTGGTTTATGAGCAGCACAAAGAACATTTCACTAACCTAACAAATACTCATATTTATAGCTTTCAGTTGTTAGGACTACTAGGAGGTTAAGACGATTCTGTCGATTAAATGTGACTATAGCAAGTCTTTTCAATACAAAATGATTCTCTCGTAGGA
>JAPEIX020241825.1:0-14921 GCA_026122405.2 Zoanthus sansibaricus
AGGTTTTTATTATGTTTGATGCTGTAAGTACAAGCTATACAGCATCTTAAAGGCTAACATCGAGAATAATTAATTTTTTTACATATACTAGCTATTATAACCTACGGTGGCCCATAAGTGCAAAACACAAACCCCAATTCCAAAACACAAACGCCAATTCAAAAACACAAACCCCAACTGAAAAACACAAACGCTAATTCTAAAACACAAACGCCAATTCCAAAACACAAACCCTAATTCAAAAACACAAACGCCAATTCCAAAACTCAAACGCCAATTCCAAAACTTTGCCCCCGAATTACTCGAATTACTGATATCAGCACCAAAATTCGGCAAAACACCTGAAGTAAAACAGATTTTGCTTTATTAAAACCATTACAAACCTTCACACTCTGTAAAATTTAGCCACGTTCAGGCTGTGACCACGAGGTAAGCTTTGTAGTCAGGCCAGAATTACACAGGAATCTCAAATTTTCTTTTTTTTTTTTTAATGTGCGTTAATGTTGTGGCTCCTGCGTGTGTGTTTTTCAATTGGGGTTTGTGTTTTGGAATTGGCGTTTGTGTTTTTGAATTGGGGTTTGTGTTTTGCACTTATGGGCCACCGTAAATTTTACACCGTAGGGAAAAGAAATTTTTATATCGACGTTTCGGACGGGTCGCGGTAAAATGTGGAACAGAAATAGCGGAAAAAGTGGAAATAGCGGAAAAAGTGGTAAAAAGCGGAAATGACCAGAAGTGATAAAAAAAAAGACGATAAGAGGCAGAAATAACCAGAAATCACAATGCAAAAAGTAGAAAGAGGAGAAAGCATTGAAACTGCAACGGGATATGAACAATAAACAGAAAAATAATGGGAACACAGCAATGATAAATATCAAGGAATTCAGTGTAGACAACTTTACGACTTTTCATAAATCTTTATATGCATTTAAAGAAACTGTTTAAAAGCTGTCCAACTGAAATCAGCTTTTTTTTCTTGATTTGAATTTAAATAACTTTTTTAAATGACCAAGCAATTTCAGATTTATTTTCCAAGATAGTTTGAAGCTTTTCCAACTCAGTGCTAGAATTATTGAAAAGAGTGTGTTTCAAATATATCATGGTTTTGTTTGATTTAGAATTGTTTGGTTTTGGGTTTTAAAAAAAGTGTATTGTGTTTTTTGCCCACTGGAAGCTTCGGCGGCAGGGAGTAATAGGAGCCTGCGTTGTGTAAATCAGCGGCAACCCTGGCGCTAGGCCGCCCCAAAAAGAATAACATCACGCATCGAAAGTACATTGACAACAACAGACTATTTCAGTCTTAAACGGTATGATTATTTAGGAAATCGTTCTAATCTTGAGTGTTTCTTGTGTAATTGCTATATTAAGGTTCAGTGTATTATTGGTGGAAGAGCTTTAAAGAGGTTTTGGTCCGTTGGCCATTGGTGCAGAAGCAAAATTGTTGAAACATGTTTGAAAAGATGGAGCTGTTGTCCTGGGAACAGAAATTTTGATATCCTAAAATCATTTTGTTTAATAGCTTTTATGACGTGAAAGCAATCGTAAAAAGTACGTAGCACTTTGAATAAATTTAGGTTGCATTTATTTCAATACGAGAGGCTACGTGTCATGCCTTTGGTTTCGTATTTTTTTATTTTTCATATCATTTTCTGAAAGCGGTTTGAGCCATTGATTAGTGTACTAAGCCGCTCTTCAGTACGCTTTAGTTCTTCTATATAGTGTGTTGAAGCACTTGGCCCTATTTTTTTGTACTGGACTTTAACTACCGGCGAACTGTGAGCTTATCTATTTGTTAGGTGACATAACTATATCGTGATTAAGTGTTGACTGTATGGCGCGAGGTTCGTGTTTGCAGTCAACCGTTGTACTTTTCCTGGTACTAACTGCTTTGTTTGTGGCTCATAATGTTGTTATTCACATGCTACGAGGTAAGGCTGGCATGCTTGCTGCAATGTCGTCTTTCCGTGACATAGGATAGTAGCTAGCTATCGTAACAAAAAGCACGTATTGTTTTATTTTGTCACAATTGATATGCTGTGTTTGTGCTTTATCTTTAAGATTGTTAACAGACAAGTGTCACTTCTACTACAGAATAATTTTAGATCAGTATTCTTAGTTTATTAGTCACTGCTATCTCCCTTTTTTCTTGATTTGAATTTACGTATCTGTTGCATATCTAATGAAATCTGAAGCCTAATGTACTAGTCTAAGTAAACCCCTACACCCCCCAACTGGGGACATGGTGGGGGTACAGTGGGGGAAATGACTACTTTTGACAAGCCAGTGTGCCCCAGGGAATGGGGAAAATTCTGTTATTTGATGCCTGACTTGCTGTGGTAAGCTAAAAGGCAGGGAATGGCTGATGTGTGCACCCTTCTCAACAAGGGCAATAGTGGAGTTGCTATCATCCCTTGATAAACGGGTACAGCCTTATAGTTTGCTTTTTATAATTTCTCTTTATCTCTCAAATTGTTTTGGAAATTAGGGCTATTGATGGGAGTCAAAAAAACAAAATGAATGCAAATGTATAGATTTTTTTCAACTGTATATATTAATATATATCTACTTGAAACATATACCAAATTTTTAAAAATAAAATAATGATTTTATCTGATCTCCCTATGTAAAAAAGATAATTATGCACATGACATGATTCTTTTTTTGTGAAAGGTAGTTTATAAATACAGATAACATAAACTGACTCTTTATTACAAAATATATAAAAAAACGTGTCTGTCTAGCTATGTATGCAATTCTCTACCTAGTTATTTATAATTAGGACATTATAACTTTACAGCAATATGAAAGTGCTGGTAAATCTGAAAATTGTAATCAGGACACTGGGATAAATATATTGTATATATTGCAGTATTTTACTTGTCCTCACAATGAAATCAATACTTTGTCATGGAATGCTTAATGTTATCAATAGTGAATGGAGGATACACGTCATGGAGTGAGTTTTCCCAGTGTACTGTGTCGTGTGGAGGTGGCACTCGCCAGCGATGGAGATTATGCACAAATCCATTACCTCGGTATGGTGGTAAAAACTGTTCTCATTTTGGGCCAGATAAGCAGATATTCCGATGCAATTTGCTGCCTTGCCCAGGTAATTAAAAATCTTTTGAACAAGGAGTTTGTGCAAGGGAATAGAATTTTCAGTTACCTTGTTATAATCATAAAAAAATAAAAAATATATTAGTAGTGTTTTTTTTTTTTGTATTTGTATATAAGATGTCCTTACCCTTCTAATGGAAAAGGCAAAATAAAAAATCGGTTACAATTTTTAATTTCTTCATGGTGTAATTTGCATTTTAAAGTTTTGAAAAATCACTTCTAGTTTCACTGTGACTAAACAATGGGAGACTGCTGGTAACCGTGATATTATTTTCTTAACCATGACATTAAATGCAGAATTTAGTAGTGTCAAGAGGCTGACTCTGGTTTTAAATATTTTTTTAATTAAAATTATCATAACTACATACACGAACTGATAGTGGCACAGCTTGTGTTTATAATTTCCTGCTCTTGTAGTGCTAATCAAATGAGAGTCTGAGTCGACTGGTGTGGGACACTAATCCATTCCAGCTTAGCTTCCAACAGAAACTGATACTCATTTTTATTTACTGAGCTTGTAGCCGAATCAGCTTGGGCAGAAAAGAATGCCACACAAAATGCTCAAAATCTTAGATGAGCCAGGTTTGGACCATTAGCTCCTTGTGGCTGGAAGCTACAATAGATTCATACCTGTTATGCTTTCATTTCATGACATACCAATGATATATTTCCTTGATTAATACTTAATAACTTAGCTTCATTTCTTTAGATTGCTTGGATTCATTATAGTTGGACGTTTGATCACATGGTATTTATGTACAACTACAAATTGTGTGTAACATCTTGCAGTGTAGTCATGAGAAATCGATCAGTAATAATATCATAAATTATATAAATATATCATGAATGAGTTGTTCTTTTTAATGAGGGGGGTGGATTTAAGGTTAATTGTAAAAGTTAAACACATGTATATGCACGGATTGAAGGTAGTGTTTTCTTGATAAGTCATTCATTAACTGTTGCTGAAGGTTGTGTTATATTTTATTTAACAAAGCTGTGTTATTGGTAATTGTAAGAAGTAATCTGTAACAAAACCTTAATTATTATCATTTGCTGTCCTAGGATCACAAGGCAAACCAGATATCAAAACTTTTGATCACCGGCATCATAAAGTTATTATGCTAAAGAACATCTATTAAGATCTTTGCATTTGGATCAAACCAAATTGTTTAAGAATGGTAAAGATTTTCAAAAGCATAAAATTTTTTATAAAAACTGAAGTTATAACTTGTATATCTATTGTTTTTTCAGTTCATGGTGGCTATGGTTCTTGGAGTGACTTCTCTTCTTGTAGCAAATCATGTGGTGGGGGTGTGAGTAAACGTGCTCGGCAATGTGATAACCCCAAACCACAATATGGAGGCAAGTCATGCAAAGAGAGAGAGCTTGGAGCTGATGAAGAAACAAAGTCCTGTAACACGCATCTATGCCCAAGTATGTGTTGAACTGTTGAATGCTCAAAATATCATCCCCTTAGACTACTCTCAGCAATAATAATAATTATAATAATAAACACTTTCAACATATAGCTAGTAGTATTAAAATTTGCAAGTTCAAGTTCACTTCTCTTTTTCCTGATAGATTTCTTGAATATTCAAAATCTTATTTCATTCAGAATGAACTGTTAGAAATATTAATAAAAACAACAACAACAATAATAATAATAATAATAATAATAATAATAATAATAATAATAATAAATACTTTATTTGATGCCAGTTGCGAAGGAAGTGGTTTTCCATTCTTTCTAGCCAGAGGCTAATGTTTAATTGCTCAACACCTCAGATCTTGCATGAAAAACGCTGGAGAAAAACCCTCAGAGTCGGATTGAGATTGACAAATTTCAGTACACCTGCAGACTCAATCCTGGGTCGTAGAGACAGGAGGTGCGATTAAAGACCATTATGCCAACCTGACTCCCCCAAAATAAATATATTTGGCAATTATTGAATGAGGCTGAGTAGGATATGAAGAATTATGCAGGTCGAGGAGGGTACAGTTTCTGTATTTCAAATGAAATTTCCAGGTTCTGGGTTCTGGGAGGTCAGGTGACAGTTATGTTTCAACTTTTGTTGTCTTTTTACAGTATAATAAAAACATGGATCTATATATTTGAAACATACCAAAATAAAGAAAAAATTTTTCCAAATCTTATGTTGATTAGAAACTTATAAGGCTCGTCTTTTTGCAATACCTGCCACACCTTAAGCATGTTAAACCATTTTCCCTTAAAATATTTTATCTAGTCAATGGAGGCTATAGTGAATGGAGCGAGTTTAACACTTGTACGGTTACTTGTGGAGGTGGGATTCAAACTCGCAGCAGACTTTGTGACAAGCCATTACCACAACATGGAGGAAAGAATTGCTCAGGACTTGGTACAGCCCTGGAGACAAATGTTTGTAATTCTAACCCTTGTCCTGGTTAGTATAAATTATGAAAGTAAATGGATTTAAAAATGTTCATCTTATGCATGAGCAAGTGACCATTTTTAATATATAGCTAGTACAAGCCTTACTCGGTTTAACAAATAAAGCATGCGCTAATGATATAATTGGTTGAACAAGACAAAAACTGTCAACATACAGTAACACATGATCAGAGTCAGCATATATATGGGCAGCGGTCACTTGAAACCAACAAAATGGGAATAAAGACATTATCAACCATAAATAACATTGAGTGTGGATGATAACAAACATGGACAGATTGCATATTGCGACCCACTGAGTTACTGTTAGCAAAGCAATGTTAGTGGGTCCTAAAAAGGTTGACCAGCTGTCCAGCCCATGGCAGCAATGCTAGAATTAAGGCTTAAGAAATATATAGTAAACTCTAAATACCCGATTTTTTTTGTTTGCATTTAAAGTTGATGGTGGTTTCGGTGCCTGGAGTAGCTATGGCGCATGCTCAGTGACTTGCGGTGCTGGAATCAAAACTAGATCAAGAAAATGTGACAATCCTAAACCGGAAAATGGAGGGAAAGGTTGCGAGGGGCCTGAATCCGAGACTGTGTTGTGCAACGAGGCATCATGTCCTGGTAATTAAATGATTAAACTTGTAAGCACTGTCAACAAAAAAACAACTTTTTGTTTTTACTTTATTAAGCTTTCCAAAAGATGAATAAACGAAATGGTTGACTTGTTTGAAAACGGCCTTCAATATTTAAAAAACCAGGACCACATTTTTTTATTTACAAGACATGTTTCAGTCGATCACAACTGATGAGTGAATGTTTCTACTGAGATTTTTAAAGGTTTTGAACCTTTCTTCCACAATAGGTTGTTATGTATACAGTGGATGAAGCAAGTTACAGCAAATATAATTAAAACAAAAAAGCTTTACATTACAGAGTTAATACATAAACCATTAACATAAAAAAATGTTTATTAAGTGGAGGATGTTCCCATTTAATTCTTAATTAAAAGGTCCTTTTGGATAAAATGCATTGTGTATGAATAGTTTTAATATTATTTTGTTATTGCGATGGCTAACAGTTTTTCTTTCTGTTGTCAGTTGATGGTGCCTACAGTGAATGGAGCGAGTATTCATCGTGCAGTGTCACGTGTGGTGAAGGAACACGTCACCGACAGCGCACGTGCAACAATCCCGCACCCAGTTCTGGCGGGAAATCATGTTTTGAAAGAGGATTGGGTCCTGATTTTCAAACCATTGCTTGTTCCGGTCCACCGTGTACAACACAAGCTCCCAATCAAAATTCGTAAGTTCTGTTGCTTTACATAGTTGATGAAATAACAGGCAGTGAGAGAGCGCGCGGGGTAGAATTAAGGAAGCAGTAGTTTTCGAATAAGAAAATATAGGGAGAGGTGCTCTCAACCCTAATCTCCAAGTATGCATAGTCGTAGCATGCACGTAGAACGGTAGATAACTTAAAGCCTTTGTAATAGGCACCAAGGTCACGTTGGTAGCCTTTATCCCTTAAATCTAGTTCATCATCAGGTTCACTACATTTTATGGTAGATTTAATGGACAATGATAATGGTAGTTTTACTCTTTCACTCTAATTACGATAATCAAAATTTGTCCTTTTTTCTTCCTTTGTTATCGACCATTTCTTCTTCTATTTTTTCCTTTCCGATACAATAAATAATGCAGAAAAGTCTTTTACCTCACAAACAGATAAATCCAAGGGCAAGGGACTTTGAATGTTTCTTGAACTCGGTACGACATCAGGTTGATCAGGTTCTTCAATGTTTTGCAATAACCATTTCTGCAACAACAACGGAGACTGCATGTGGCGACCCCATGCCATGTAACTGTTTATAATGTCGATCGTTACTGAAAGTATGTAAATGTTAAACAAAGTTTCAGTGAGTCCCGATATGTCCTCTGTCGGTAACGGTGGTATGTCATCAGTTTGTCGTAAGGCAGTCTCATTACACTGTGGGGCCAAATCGAGCGGTTGCAGTACAGTCATCAATTACTTGGACAGTTGATATGTCGGAGACCCACAGAGTGAAACTGTGGGTCAAACGACTCAATCACGACATAAAAAAACAGCGAAGAGAAAAGAACTAGCTAACCTTACGGAACAAAAACAACCAATCACGACACATTACTTGAGTCAAACATCCAATCACACTGAACTGTCCAATCAGTAATCGCGTACCAGACAATAAAAGTATTCAACTGACATCACTTGACTGTAAGATGACTTCCGCACAGGTTGTTGAAACGCCAATCACCAACATCAACAGTCCTTCTTAGGACTACTCTAACCCGGACGATCTCAACATACGATCTACTGTTACTTCTATATTGAAACCATTTACTGTTTTAGAACAATATATCGGCTGGAATTAATAATTTCAACTTTTTCCATAGATTTTCAAGTTATCATTTTAGCGCATAAAATATTTTATATCTTGTTTGATTATTGTATTCTTAGGCCAATGAGCGGTAAAAAAGGCCAGATTAAGACCGAGAGACCAACTTCTACTGTGAAGCGAAAAGAAAGTGAATCTGGAAATGAAGCACAAGAACCGCAAGAAAACAAAAATGATGCTTCCGTAAGGCGAGAACGAGAGGAACGTGAAAGGAACGAAAATTCTAGTGCTGAACACTAACGTTACTCTACTGCTGTCGAGTACTGAGTCCTGGCCTTGAAAACTTTTTGAATGGCTAGTGAAAACGTGCTTTCACTAACCCCTGGACTAGTTAGTTTGGTGAAAAAACTCTATTCATATACATATATACATGCAACTAAGGTTGGTTTTATAGGCTATTTTGAAGGAAGGGCAGGCCACTAAAAGGTGAATGGTTTCTGCCGGTTACGCGGCAAAATGTAACACAAACGCAAAACGTAACAAAAAATGTGACGCATTATGTAAAAACCCAAAACGTGACAACTGTCATTCAGATATTGGTTAAAAATATACGGTTTGTAGCCAGGCATATTAAAAATGTAGTAAAACAGAAATGAAAAAGGTTGACACTGGCTAAAGATATATAAAATCGGACGTTTCCATCAACTTGATCCATCAGTTGCTGAGGAAGGCTACAGTTTGTATCCGAAACGCCCGATTTTATATATCTTTAGCCAGTGTCAACCATTTTATTCCTATTTTACCACATTTTCATTCAGATATATTACGATGCCTTTTAAGACAAATATGTTGTTATTGCAAAATATTACCTACATATGCACTCTGGTTGGTATATTAATCAAAGTAGAATTCAATAAGACATGGTTTTTACTTTGTCATAGACTTTCTACATATGTTTTCTTGACACGTTTTGCCAGAATCGCCATTCAGTGCAAGCTGCATCTTTGTAGAAGTAAAAACAGTTCAGCTGTTCGCTTGTTTGAAGTAAAGTTTGTTCTTCCAGTCTTCATTATCTTGTAAACATGAATTATTTTGAATTTATTTCGACCAATTTTTTGGCCTGTTATTTTCAAAATCTGTTAATATATTAAATGCATTTCTTGATAAATATATCATTACTATTATTTGATGTCGCCTATAAAAATTTAGTTTAATTTATTTTTTTTATTTATTTTTTCCCCTCATTTTTCTTTCATTTTCGTTTTTAAAACTTTCCTGATATATGTTCTACTTATTAAAATGTAATGGGCACCTGACTGTAGATTAGCTCTTTATGATTATTTCGCGTGACCAACCACTATGTATAATTATGTTTTATTGCTGAACACTTGAATTGCACATCTCTATAAAGATTGTGGAAATAAACAAATGTTGTTGTTGTTATTTAATGTGTTTTCTCTTGTATACTTTCAAAATTTATGTGACTTCAAGACAAAGCACTGCTTACTATAAAAAGGTGACGTTTCCTATTAGAGGTTCTATTACGTGTTGCCGTTGAGAAAGAAGAGGGTGTAGTCACGAACTATATACAGCCCATAATATGTCTCTACTGTTACCAACCCTGAAGGTGGTACCCATTCCCTTCGACTAGTCAGCCTAGTTTGCAAGGCACCATCCTACTGTGTAGGAGGATTGGGTTCGATTCCCGGCCGGACCAACACCCACCCATGCAGGGTCTTCAATAATTCAGGTGAAGGTGCTGCCTTTGTTCTAACAGTCTGCAAATGGTTAGACCTCCGCGTCGTCTCGGATAAGGATGTTCAACCATAGGTCCAGTCTCTCGACATTCTATCGGGCAACTTAACAACCGACGCACTTGTCGAAAAGAGAGGGTAGTAATCTCGGTGTTGTGGTCTGCCATTCACATCGAGGACAATTCTTATAAATACATAATACAATGCGATTATTTTTGCAACGAAGTATGTTGATTAATTTCTAAAACATCTCGAAGTGAGTGTACCATTAAAAGATCGCTTGAAGCTTTTTACGTTCTCCGCAGTGAGATGTATAAGCGGCAGACGTTTCGTGCGTTAGCCCTTCATCTTATATACATTTCTCTCCATCTAAAACTTTCATTGTTATCAACTGTTCTAACGATAAGCTAATTCTTCACAAGTCACCTTGCACTACTTTTAGCATGCAATGGTCATGCAATGAAGTTTCAAATTTGAGTTCTGCGAATAGCATTTTATAAAGGTGACTTGATTTTGTTTTACCGACGGAATCTTGACTATGAAGTAGGGCAGCTCTCGCTCCAGCAAGCTATATCTATCGAAACTCTATCGCAGAAGAAACTTGAACTCAAACACTTAAATAAAAAAGTAGAGAAGTGTTCTCTCATCCTTTATGCTTTTAACTGAGGAGCTGCAGTGATGGATTGCAGTTCCATAATTGTCTAAGTATAAATCAGTTAACACAAACACGTAATGAGATGTAATTAGCAAAATTGAACATAAGTATGAATGAACATATACACGTAATAAGATGTAATTAGTACCAGACCGCACTAATAAAGCCATTTATTTATAATCAAAATAATCATTAAATATCTGTTTCGGATTGATCGCCATTATAGTTCAAGTTTTAACTGAAGAAGTAGATGGATCTTAGAACTTCTTTTAGGTTGAAGTCACCTAGGAGAGAAAAATAATAACTCATTATTATTGGTTATTGGAAACCTCACACCACTGCAAAATACGTATAATAAAATGATTATTTACCAAAGCAACCAATATTCATTTTCGCGCGCTCTGATTTACTTTAGTAACTCGCGATATCCAACACTATTAGTTGACTTTGACAGGAAGCGCGCTTGCTAAAAATAACAAAAAGGTTTACAAAGTAATTATTCCTTTGAAAATAAAGTGAATTTTTATCCTATTATTTTAGTAAATACTAAAACAGTTATCCCCCTCAGGGTTGGTGCCTAGCACTAGAGGTTTCACGTTTCGGTATATATCCACCACTATTCACCTCCCCTTTGGGGGATAGTTAACTATATAATTTTATTAATAAATCAAACCATAGATATGTTAAACTCACCGGGATCGGGCAAACTATCAAAAGAAGTTTGGGAACGAATAAGCTCCTCCCCTCCTTTTCTGAACTTCATCGGACGAATCAGCCTGCAGAAAAACACAGTCATTTTCCAGAAATGGTTTCAATTGGTTTCCGTTAAGAGTATGCTTGCCCCCCCCCCTCCCCCTCCAACAGAAATTAGCCCTAAACTTTACATATCTTGAAAGCAATGAGGATTAATGGCTTTGGTGTACATATACATCATCCTTAACTCTATCAAAATTTTCTAAAATCAAGAGCCCAGTTGTTCAAAGGCCGATTTGCGTTAATCAAGGGTTGAATCAACTAACACATGGTGTTGTTGCTATAACCTTAAAGAAACAATTGAAGCTGTAAATTTGAGATTATAAAGTTTCTTCCTTAAAAAATCTGAGAAGTATTTGATAAGAACTGTAATCATTTCCTCGGAGAAGCAGTTGCTGCTTATTTTTTGTTTAAATCACGGTTAAATGTAATCCACCTTTGAACATCCCCGCTCAGGTGAGCGAGATCATTTCAGTAATTCATAACCTTCAGCTTTAAGCTTACTTGAGGTTATCATAATTCTCCTCAAAGTGCTTGCGTAAGTCCTGTAGGATGGGCTGACTATGGAGTGCTACAAACTGTTCACGGCAAGCCTGGAGTCGAGAAAACAAGACGTAAAACTGTTAATTGGAAAAAAAAGATATCAAAAGTTACTTTAATATCCTTAAATGTATCAAGTTTTATTGCCGTAGATTGCTCTTATTAAATTAAATCTAACAAATAAATCATTAGCCAATTAAAATGGTTTTTTTTTCACTGACTTGTATATACAAAATACCAACATTCTTATCGGCAATGTCATTTCCGGACTACAATTACTCAATTTTTAAATAAATCATTAAATTGATTTAAAATTGGCTTTAATAACAGAAACGTCAATGTTAAATAGGGAGAGAAGAAATCGGTGATCTTATGTAGTTGTGGTAAAAAGGTAAAACAAAAGTGAATATACAACTGCAGACTACACAAAGACAACTATGCCACACGAATATTGTTGATGTCCATTATCTGCCCATAAACTTCCACGCTAAAACACAGCACGCACATACTCAGTTTTTTTTCGTTATCATTCGCTCTTAAATGAACAAAAGAAACAGCAAATCAAAGATACCTTGTTCATAACGTCCACGTTAGCTGCATGAGTCCAGAAGCTGTCGTGAACTGAAGCAAAATTAACTCCCATCCTCTCACACTGCAGCGCCGTTAACATCATGTGAGTAGAATCCAACGCGTGTACGAAATTTGGAGGAAATGCTGCCCGCTGCTTTCTGGTGTCTGGTCGTTTCTGGGAGTAGTTTTCTGCTCGGATTTCCACCACTTGAATCTTGGCGGGAACCCGTTTAACAGCCCTTTTATGGTACGGCTGGCTCACATACAGACCCAGCGGAGTAAACCAGTCCACAGCATTCCCCGATAGTGCTATCTGGTAAGCTGAATTTGTCAGCCAGTCCTGAATGATAACCATTTTCTGTAAGAGCTCTATAATTATCACATAAGTTTTCTGTAATTTAAATATAATCCATGCTTTGGGTAAATTACGGGACTCTTTTTCGGCCAGAACGTATCTCAAACAAAGACCTCTATACGAGAAAACCAACAGCAGAAACATCGTAGATGAAATTCAGTAGCAAGGTATGAGATGGCTGGGGAATGTCCTTCGCATGGACCATCAGCGGATTACCCAAGGTTGCCCTACGATGGACAGCACCTGGAAAGCTGAAACCTGGTAGGCAGACTTGGCGTAGAACTATAGACTCCGGACTAAAAGATCTGGATCTTACCTGGAGTGAGGCACAACATCTCGCCCACAACTGCCAAGAGTGGATGCGCCGAATACTGGCCTTAAGTCCCATTGGGGACGACGAGGCTTAAGTAAGTAATTACGGGACTCTTTTTCTGTAGTTTTAGGATTCAGCATTTCGTTTTACTATACTCGCCCACCTTGTCAGCATAGCACGAGTGAATATCGATTATTAAAAATTTACTCTCACTGTCACCAGTCCCTCTTCCTAACACTATGAGTCTATCTTGATTTCAGCGAGATCAATATTTCATGGGCTAACCTGAATTTTTCTTGCAGAAGTGAACATCTCACCAATGCTTGCGAAGACTTTACTGATAAGATAAGCTGATGCCTCAAATAAAATCTTATCATCTAAGTCCAAATCCTTAAGCTGTCTTTCAATCTGTAATCGTCCTCCAACAAAAGTCACTCCATATACCACAGTCATAACCGGTTGCTTCACCACCCTACGACTGATCTTGCCTTCAAGTCGCTTGGCAACCTCGCGACCTGCTGCTGCATCATTTTCCCGCGCAATTTCTACCAGTTTGGCAACCTGGGAAATGAATAAGTCAAATATAAATAAAATTATGAAAATATACAACGTTATTAAGACAGAACGAATGAGTGGCAGAACTTAGCAATGAATGATATAGCTTAGAAAAAGTTTATTATTAATAGGCCATTTAAAATTGCATAGATTGTCCTGTGTATACCTTGAGTTATCTTCTAAATTGGAAACTTTAAAATTTTTTTCTCTCTCTGCATTACCAGCTCGCCCTACATTGGCCTTGCTGTAATGATCACTATTACTGGAACGGCCAAATGGTCATTTGCCTTGTTTTGAAATTACTGCCGGTTCATTTTCTAGGAATCTGTAGTCTATTTTAGCAGCAGTAGCTGAAGTAATAAAGGTATACATTTATATCGATCGACCAAAGAGCATTGATGCATTTTGAAGTGTTCTACACTGTAGGAGAGAGTAATATGTGAACCAGCAATATCCCTCTTTAAGATTGCTCAAGAATGGAAAGACATACACCAAATCTGGTGTATCTTCTGCATGAGCAGTGTTACAAATTATGTATCTAGTGAGTAAGCTAATTATAAATAGAATCGTCTTAATTGTAAGGATTTTTCTATTTTAGCAATTTTATGTTTTAGATCTATCTATTTATATTCAATATTAGTGTAAATATAATTATACTTAGAAATTATCTATCCCAGCTTATCTCATAAAGGCGAAAGTATTGAATTCATTTAGATTTCATTAATATCGTTTTAAAAGAGGAAATTAGTAGAATTCCCTCAAGAACTCCGCTATGGAGAGGCAGTCAATCAAGCAGAAAAAGCTATGTTGCCATTGACTCTTTGATGACGATCTTGCAAAAGATCTTATATTTAGTGTAAGGACAGATCTTGAAATCCGTAAACTTTACGTTTAGCCAAAAGTACGTGGAATATTCTGTGGAAAGCTTTGGTTAAGTCAACTTACATCAATGACCCCCAAAACAAAGATGTGAGCGTGCAATGTATATGTTTACCAAGTATTAGGTCTCCCTCTCCATTAACAAAACCAAGGGTTTCTTTACGGTTTGGAGCTAGAGGGCATTTAGATTTGGCATCCGGGCAAAGTTTATGCAAGCCTTAAAACCTTTGAAAAATCTATAGGTGCAGAGGTGCTGAAAGCAGCCGGACAAAGCCGTTTTCACAGCCAATCAATTTGCCCGGTGCCCGGCCCTTAATGTATTCCCTAAAAACAGCTTCAAAACTTCGCCTTAAACTCAAAAGTTACTAATTACATAAATTTTCTCATTTTACTTCACCTCTGCATACACATCTTGGGGCCAATCCGAGGGGACAAGATTCACTTGCTTGGCACCATATTGGTCATGGCCTAGAGCAGCATAGTGTTGAAGGCCATTGCATGAACCATCTTGGTGAACAGGGAGATGGGAAATGTACTTGGTGGGGTCAGGAGACCTAACCGCGGCTGCAATCTCCATGCAGGTAGCTAGAACTTGCCATGGATAATCTCCTGTCATCCACCATCGGCGACCCTAAAATGACAA
>JAPEIX020242279.1:0-2500 GCA_026122405.2 Zoanthus sansibaricus
AAGATTGGTGTCCCCTATTAGTGGGCCTTTTGATAAGACTCTGACACTTAAATAAAGTCGTTTTTATAATTAAAGCAACTTTTGAAATGCGTTGCCGAGTATTAATCGGCTTATTTATAAAGTAAAAATAAACTAGCATGATTTTATCTTAAAAATGCTACTAATGCTACTATCGTTGTTGCTTCTAAAAGTTTATTTCGTGTAATGTACTAACAATACGCGAGAATTGCCGATTTTCACCTGACTTCACGGCGGCCATGATGGTGTACTCAGTAACAAAAGAATTTTGATTATTTCTTCTGTTTCGTACTGCTATGTTTGTGTTTTGTGTCTGCTAGGATTGTGTGAAAAACAAGAATAATCTAAAACTTGCTAGTTCTATAAAATATTAGGCAGCATGAAAAAGAACACACAAACATTTCTAAACTCAAACAGTTATAACTTTGCAAAAGGAAAAGTTTTGTTAAACCCTCAACGCACAAAATGCACGAATATTTTTAAAACTTGATAATTTTATAGACTGCACGAAGTTTTAGAAAAACATTTACTTAAATATTCTCCGCTAAAATTCAAGTTCCGTAAATGTTTGTTACTATGTAGGCAGATAGATCGAAAACACGTGATCAATTTTGACCGATTGCGCTCTCGAATTTTGTAAATCCGGCTTTGATCAGATGGTTGCGCAACTTATTTTTAAAAATCAAAATCTTCTTTTCTAGCTTTCAGGTACCAGCTGCAGAAAAAAGGACTTTCTCACAACACCGGTAAGATAAATCATCTGAACTGCATGACAATGTATTTGTTTAGCCGATAATGCAAGACAATGCCAGAAGGCATAAAAACAACACCTGGAATTGATGTGCTTCATTTAAGAAATAAAACAGTTTCTCCGTGCTTTCAAAGCCAGATTGAGCCAGGTGCAAACCGAGGCAAACGTTTCGGAGAATTTGTGAGCAGATCAGTGAAATCACAAGACGCAGTCGAGATTTTTACCTGCTCGAGAATTCTCACAAACTTTGCCGAGGTTTTCCTAAGGCTACGAAAGCACGGAGAACATGAACAAAGGGAAAGTCGATATACGAAGCGCGTATACATGTGTATAGTTATATTAGTTATATTTACAGTCGACTCCCGATAACTCGAACCTCGCACTAATTCGAACCAACATCAATTTCTCGTGGATTCGTTCATACATTTACTGTAATTTTACCCTCGGTAACTCGAACCCACGATAATTCGAACCTCTCGCTAACTCGAACCAATTATCATTTCCCTTCAGGTCATTTTGTAAATAATTTTACCCTCGGTAACTCGAACCCTTGATAATTCGAACCTTCCGCTAACTCGAACCAATTATCATTTCCCTTCAGGTCATTTTGTAAGCAATTTTACCCTCGATAACTCGAACCATGTTTTTCAAGACGTGACAAGTAAAAAAATACAATGCTGTAGATCTGATATTGAATTTATTTAAAGCAACCGATCGCTAGTATTTTTCCAGTAATTCTGTTCAGGGTCGTTTACATTTCATCTTCATTTCATCAAGCTAGCTTTGCAGCTTAACTCTTTCTTCAAAATGTCAATAAAATTTTTGGTGTCCCTTGAGGTGCAGTGTGCATGGAAAAAGAAAAAGAAAAGCGATACTAGTAGAAACATTTCATTACATACATACGGCACTAAATTAAATTAAATTATTGTAAATTAAAATGTACATAGTTCCAATAGTTTTTGTTCTATGATATTAACTGAATTGTAAGTTAATTTTTCTTTTTTTTAGTAATAGTAACGGTTTTGTTATTCAATTTCTTTTAGCAGTATTTTTGTTATGTCTGTTCAGAATCGTAATTATTAAAAATACAACCTTGGTTTTGTACGCTGCGCTGGTGGACGACGGTCGTCTTTGAGCAAGTCCCCAATACATGCCTTTATGGTTGGTGTAAGATATTCCCTCTGGGAATTTTAATGCAGGCATGCTATTATTTTTATGTTCTCATTTCAACTATGTTTTTACACGTCCTACCTTTTTCTTTTTTTTTTATTTAGTGTGTATGGCTTTGTTTAGTTCTTCGCCCTATATTTCATTTTGAAGCTGTTTTTCACGCGCGAGCTAAGTGGTTGCTTTATTTGTTGTGTGGCGTCTAGTTTTTACAGTTTTATCATTTGGTTTGCTTTACTTTGCTAGCCTTGTTTGTTGTTCAGTTACTGTGCTCACTTAGTGGGTGGCTCCACCTGAATTGTTTTTCAATTGGCACAGGATTCAATGGAGCCGAAACCAATTGTAGATTTGCACGCAACTTAGGTATCCTGCTGAAGAACAGTAACTGTTTTGTTATTTTTTTAGCGGTATTTTTGTTATATCTGTTCAGAATCGTATATATTATTGTCAATTTTCAAACATCAATTTTGATTCCTAATGTAAGTTTCTTCTGTCTCACTTTAAATACAATATAATTAGTTTTTTTTAACATTTACAGATAGCTAATTTGCAACTACCCGTTTG
>JAPEIX020242279.1:10000-14920 GCA_026122405.2 Zoanthus sansibaricus
GTGACATGAAAAGCTGTAACTTCTAGGTAACATTTCTGTAATTAAAAGTACTCAATCTTGTGCAGACACTGCACTTGAGCGATTTTTATCCTCTGAACTTTATTTTTCGATTTATTTGATCAAAGTTATTGAAAAATAATCCCTTAATAACACACGAGAGAAGTTGGCGAAAAATGTTTGTTCCGATTTTTGGGTTTTTTCAGGGAATCTCACGGTAAATCGGTATCTTGTGCCAACAAATACTTTTTCTGTTCAATAAGGGAGGTAGTGAACAACTTGAAAATAATTTTGATTTCAAAATAAACCGCTGCGGATTTCAGAAAATGAATTTGAAAATTGTGTAATTTTGACGCGTTACCAGCTCGTTGCAACACTATGCAATATTATGCTGTATAAAAAAATTCAAAACCTATTCAATTTAAATGTAAAACCGGAATCACATTAATGGAGGGCTAGTTAAGGAGCATGAAAAGTTTCATTAGCTACATTTATTAGGAAGTAGAGATTTTGGTATTTCAAATTTTACATACTTTTTACACCAGATTTGAGGTCTCTCGTCAACGAAAACAAGGGGGTGGTCAATCTCCAAACATAAAATTCAGAAAATGTTTCAAATAGCGACAAACGTCATCATATCAGGTACATATCGAATACTGAAAATGTCAGTTGAATCGGCCGACCCTCATCTTTTCGCCCTGCCGGATTTTCTCAGACAACACCTCTTAAACGAGATTGTCTCATCATGTATGTTGTTTATTGATGTTTGTTACAAAATTGGATAAGCTTACCTTCATTCAAACTTATGTCTTGACATCCAGGCAATAATTGTTTAGATATCACTTTACTATGATACATGATTACAATATCCAGGCGAATCATAAACAGATGCTCGAAAGGTTATTAAAGTTAGAAATTGAGGCTCACAATTATTGGGGCGCAGGAGCTTGCCACTCTGACAGTGCTGGGCAATGTTCCTTCTAACTATATCTACATTTAAAAGGGTTTGGGCAACAAAAGAACCAAATGATTCACAAAGCTCCTGATCTGGCGATTTTTTTCATTATTTTGGTACTATTCTCCTGGAAAGTACTTTCATTCAGTGATTTGGTAGGTACTTTTATTAGTTAGACTTCTTCAACTTTTCTTTCTTTTTGACTTTGACCTTGCTTAGCTTGGCTTTTTTATTTGGTCTTCCGCTGACGTTGAAGTTTCCTCTACACCACTGACACTAGTTGTTTCAGAGTTCTGTTTACCATCATCTTTCTCTTCTGCACCTGGTTTTCACATAATTATAAACCGCTGATGAGTTAAAGCCATAATTTAAACGTCAAAATGCAAGAATGTAGAAATAATATTACCAATGTCAAATATAGCTTTATAGCAAAAATAAATATTTAACAAATATGGTAAAAACAAGGATAAAAATTATTGATTAATATTGATTAAAAAATATAAAACGTCTTCGACTAAAAGTCATCTTCAGTATGATCTATATAAAATATACAAGCTTAAGTAGTTGGTTTACGTAATCCCCGAGGGATACAGGATGGCGATAAAACATTGTACTTGTTTATCAAGGCTGGATTTTTTACGTGCAGTTAAAAGTCCTTCTATTATTTTTCTTTTAAATAAAAATTTCTTTTTATAAAGGATATTCTATGTGTGAGAGTGACTTAAATGACTTGAGAGATACCGTGCAGGTTGTAAATTGTACAAAGGATTCTCATATTGAGCTTTCCGAGCAACGAAATTTTTCATCAATATAGGTGTTTCCGTACGAGCATTCTGCTTTGTAAACGACTGACGATGGATGTGTCTTAGTGTCTTTCAATTTGAAAAGGCTGTTGATTTTCCTTGTTTGCTGTATTGTACGGATAACGAACACCTCACTTGATGTTTCTTGAATATACTAAATCAGTTCACTGCTGTTCAACCAATGCCGTCACTTACACCCAACTCGAGAAAGTACATGTTTGGTGCAAACAAATGCAAAAAAGGAATGTATGACTGTGTCGTGTACAGTAACCACGTTACCTGCCCTTGCTACAACTTTAATACCCTGTATAAGCATAGTATTTGTGTTGCGAAGATCACAGAAATTATGAAAAAGCAACTAGAATTCCGGAAACGATCGCCCAAACGTACAAATCCTTTCTAGATGATGAACCCGAAGCCAAAGATTGGAGACAATCCCCGATATTGTAGACAGATGATAATGCCTTTTTCTATCGTGCACTCCACAAGGAGAATGAGTTTAGCCACCAAATAATCCCAGACAGAATATACCATCTACGAAGCACACAACGAAGTATTTGTGTCAAGCGAGCCTGGATCATGAAACGTTTCCAGATTTTAATCCAAGCTTTGTATGTGTCTCAGTGGTGGAGAAGGCTTTCAATGAAGAAATAGAAAGAGAAAATGCTTGAGCTGCTAAAGAATAACTGTTATCTTTTATGCACTGAGGAAAACTTATCAAAAATTTTAAGTTTTCTTTTAATACATTATGATGATTTCTTCAAGTGCTTATAAGAAGGGTCAAATATTCTCGCCTAGGCTATCCTGCATCAATTGCTCCTTCTGGTTGGCCAGTGTCATCAATAAATTTCACTAATATTTTTTTTGCTGGGGAGAATGATTTTCTGTTTAAACCCTCTCTGAGCTTTACTAAATACTATTTGGAAAAATATTTCTTCCAAATTAATAACACAGCCTAAATGTTTCAAAATGTTCTGTTCGGTTAGCTGGGGATTAATCTCCAAGTTTTCACTTGGCTCAGAAACAAATTCAAAATCATCAAGTCACTTAAAACTTCATCATGCACTGTATCAAACATTGAAGGATAAATGGAAATTGTAGTTAGATTTATTAAAGGGACAACTTCGGACGGCATGAACTGAGTATTACTGTAGTTGTGGTTATTAATGCTATCAGATTGATATTTTGTTTTGGAAATTTTAGTTAAGTTGCTAACATTTTCTACATGGTATTATTTGAGTGGTTTCTTGTGCTGTCCAACGGTTTGGACGGAGTGCAATTGGATTGTGAATAGTCTGCTTGTTCACGTGGGAAAATGATTGATGAGCCGTTCACATGTCCAGGTAAGAGCACACTAGGAGATAACAGGTCATCATCTTCATCTGCCCATGCTAAGGTCGGCTCACTTGTGCAACTCTTATCTGATAAGTCAATTCCTTCCAAAAAATTTTTGGATTATTTGTTTTTCTTTTTAATTGTTGGTGTTAATTGAATGAGTTGTTGCCTAGGTCTAATATACAAAACGTTGTCCTTGAATGAAGTGTATAACATTGTGCCATTATACATTTGTGGGGGAGGCGGGGTTGGGGATACAAGAACAGTAGAAACTGACTCAAGGAACTCAAAACTACATTTTTCTAGTTTTGTTTCAAACAAAATCTTTACTTTGTCACGAACAAAAAAACTTAACACCTCTGACAATTTGTTTATTTTGTTTTAAATAAAGTTTCAGCCCTTTGCGAGGAGTTACGGAATCATTAAGTCCAGTGAGGAGAACAACCTCCATATAATACAATTTGCTGTCTTTAGTCAAAGTCTTTTTACCTTTGTAGTTTCGGTTTTTCTTATAGCCTGTAAAGTTTGGTCTACCAGCAAAAAAAAGATGAACGTATCACATGTTGTTTGCAACTCCTTCAGATAAAACTGCGAATGAAATGGGACGGAAGTGGCGTCTGTTGATTTGCTTGGATTAGCATTAGCTCAATCCGAAACATGGCATGGCCAGAAAATTGGTGCACGCATGGGCGAGATGCACTAGAGCTGTGAACTTGTTTTTCGTTTTAGTATTTACATTAAGATAGTACAAAAATAAACATTTCTGTGGTGTTAACACCGTTTTCTTGCATTCTGCAAATTTGCATCGATCTTAAAAGTTTCATTAATTGTTTATATCTGAATCAATAAAGCTTTGCTCACACAGGAGCAGACACAAAGTAAAGTAGTAAGATTAACTTGACGTTTCGGCATCATCTCGATGCCATCTTCAAAATTAAAATATTCAATTGTCTATTGTTTACTACTTAAAGCACCACATGCATTGACAAAAGTCTTAAAATGAAGTGTACTTACATCAAATTCCGTATGTTTGGTTCAAGTTTTCTCCTTAACTTGACAAGAGATGAGATTTGCGTCGTTTCCATTTAAATATTTAAAGTTTGAAATGCACCTGTTTGCAAAACCAGAAGGATCGTTATCAAGAAAGTCTGGCGTTTTTCAAACAAAAACTGTACTAAAACGCAATTAAACGCTATCAGTACCTCAAACATTGAGGAAGACCATGTTGCGATCCAATGGTCGCGCGTTAAAATAGGTCTTGTGTGAAAAACGATCTTGCTTTTGATATCAAACGAACCGCCATCCTTTTACTTCACAAATACCCACAATTCATCCTAGCAAACAACCAATATTGTCCCAGTATTAGGACCTTTTATATGACCTACATGTAATTGAAATAGAATTGTCCTATGCACGACTGTTGCTAGGTAATGATGAACAAAAACAGGTTGCTTTTTCGCGCTCGTCCTCAAAATCTTACTTTATTTTAGTTTTCTTTTTCAGTCTCTAGATTGTCTGTAGGTTACACCTGAAGTTTCAGCTTTCATAAAATATTTTATGTAACTATTATTTCTTTTGATTTCGATTCCTAAAATCATCATGTCAGAAAGTTCAAGGCTGTTAGTTCAGATTTTACGAAACAAGTTCAAGTTGAGAAAAGTGTCATAACAACCAGCTAAGCTACATTCACGCGCAGCTGGAAAAAGGAAACTCTGTTTTTTGTTGGTTTGAAATTCCTAGCTTTGTCCTCCTGCAATGGATAAACAAACATGACAAGAGTCAAGTACCATACATAAATTTTTTGAATTCAGCCATCAGCAGTCATTGTGT
>JAPEIX020243053.1:0-14916 GCA_026122405.2 Zoanthus sansibaricus
ATCTAAAAATTTAAGATGCACATTTAAATAAACCAAAAATCCGCAGCATTTTCATAGCCTTGGGATATACTAGTTTAATATTAATGGTGAAAGCGCAATGCTGTGGGATGTGGCCAGTATAAAGATGAACTTGAGTATAGATAGCACAAACGTGCTAGTATAGCTAACTCAAAGCACTGTATTGGTTACTATGGCCACGTTGGTATATTCTTGGGTTAGAACCATTCCCGAGAGAGGCAAAAGACAAAGACAAAGCGGCCACGTTGGAGTCCAAAACAAAAGAAATCATCAAAATTCTTTGCCAAGTGTACTCCAACATGGCCGCCTTGACGCCAGGTGAAACCCAGCAATTGGGCTTTACCACTCAAAACTACCATGCGGAACTTAAATGTTGGACAATAAAATCAGCTGCTGAATGTAGAATTGTCAAATGGCAAGAACTTAAACGTTGAATATAAAATTAAGAATATTGGCGGGGATATAGCTTACAGTTATATCGAGATCGTTGATGGCAATTTAGAGTTTAATGTTTTTGAATTTTTGTAATAGCAGAAAATCTTGCGGACCATTGTCTATGTTTTCAAATGTTAATTCTTCAAGTGTGTAAGAGAACTGTGGATATTTGGTTTCATTTCAGAGTATGATTTGTTTAACCTTCATGTTGTGTAAAATCTTGCAGTTGTCGACTCCGTTTTGTTTGAGCCTCTTCTTTGCGATTTAAATGAAAACTCAAAATCGTTCATTTTGTCACTTTTAGGTTTTTGATTTGTAACTTTGTGGTTCTTTCAGAGTGGTAATGTGAGGGCACACAGCGTTCTTAGCTTGGAGGAGCAAGACTCAATCACGACATGCGCACAAACATTATTACGATGTTTGAACCATGGTGCATGTAATGAGATTTTGAATCTGGTGAGTGAACCCTTCAACTGGTCAGATCACTATTTGTTACTTTCATGTGCCAAAGTATTTGCTTTTGG
The DNA here is from genome assembly GCA_026122405.2 of Zoanthus sansibaricus. Taxonomy (NCBI): domain Eukaryota; kingdom Metazoa; phylum Cnidaria; class Anthozoa; order Zoantharia; family Zoanthidae; genus Zoanthus; species Zoanthus sansibaricus. The sequence continues at coordinate 978 of JAPEIX020243053.1, forward strand.
AACATAACAGAGTTGTTATCCAATAAAGTAAGGGTGCTTTCGTTTGGGCCTATTCCAAAATAGGAATTCATAAAATAAAAACTTTGTCGGATTCGTGTGGCTTCTTTTCCTGCGAAGTTACAAATAAAACATGTCTTAGAGATAAAACTCTTTTTAATTTTAAATTTGAAACAAATATTTCATCCCTCTATCAGTCTGGAAGGAAATTCAAAATTTTATTCTTAATCCGGAATAGTTGGAATTGCCCAAACGAACAGACCCTAAATACGCGCAATGGAATCCTAATTTAAATCGTGCTCGATCCTTATGTAACTGGTTTAAATAGGAACATTTGATTGATTTGTTTTACTTAATCCTTTGACATGGGAAGATAACACTGCATCACACTAATAGGTACATCACTGCTGACGAAGTTGTTTGTCATGAGTATAGCAACTCTTTTATTTATCATTCTCTTGCGAACCAGCTTGTTAGGATGGCTTTAATTTTAGACACCTCCATGGCTTGTTTTTATAGAAAAATATGTAATCTTTCTGTTGCTGCAAGCCAGCTTACTTCCTCTAACAAATTCAAATTAAAGGTGAAACCAGCTTCATAGTAAACACCTGCATGGTGTGTTTTTGTCGACAACTCACTTTCTTAAACTAGTACAACTTGATGTTTTGTAAGGAAATAAAATATGACCTAGAGAGATGACCTGGTAGGCGTACAGGCGAATATTTGCTTGCATTTTTTTCCTTCATAAGCACCCGTGCGCCAGTTTTTAATAAGGTCACAAAAACTAAAGCACTGTATATCGAGAGTTTTTTTGTAAAATAAACATCTGAAAATATGAGAGTGACATGCTAAACACTGTTCCTCTGATCTAATGGAGGTCTTACAGAGAATGTATGGCTCATCAACGATTTTGCCACCCAGCTGTTTTGAATATTTTGGAACCGCCATATCTTTTTAGAAACTGCTTGAATAGCGTCAAAATTATCATCTTTTGGTTAGTGTCAGCAAGGATTTACGTATAGGATCGCTGATGCATAGCAGCTGGTGTTTACTCATTTGTTCTCAGTACTATTCACTTCCATACATAAACCTTATTTAGCTTGTTTTTTACGACTAAAAAATTTATGCTGTTGAAGTAGACTACGACGTTAGTAAGATAAAGGTATTAAGCCGTCTTACTGTGTGAAGTTTGTGCAAGCTGAACATGTCGGCTACTAATTACAAGTTTCTATTCATTAAATTGAAAGAAAAAATAATTTTCTTATTCTTTAGCAACAAGAAGGAATCCCAGTTGTAGGTAAGTAGAAATGTGCACTTGATCTGTTTATTTTTTTTATTCTTTCGTTCATTCGCTTGTTCGTTTATTTATTTGTTTGTTTATTTATTTATTTATTTATTTATTTATTTATTTATTTATTTATTAACTTAATTATTTATTGCATTGCTATTGACCTGCTCATTTAAAGCCCGGGAAGTGACAGGAGGTGCCTGCAAACTGAACTTTCTGAAAAGTCCGTCATGACCACTTGCTACCTTAAAAACTGCAGCTTCGTGGCCTAACATAATCTACAATGACATCATCAGTCTGCCCTGAAATTCATGAGATCGTTTGTGGCAAGTCTACTGCAACCAAACATTGATGGGTTGGCTAGAACCGGGTCACGTGGCCAGCCCGTCCACGCCTGTAACTGTTTACATGAAATTGTTTGAGCTGGGTTAACTCTTTTTGCCGGGTAACCCGTTTCGACTACCAGAGTTGACCTGCCGCCTCAGCGAGGTGGAATTTGGCAAACTTTTTACTTGTCAACATGTGATGTGGTGGTAAATATAATCAGCTGAGCCTTTAAGATGGCTTCAATAGATGATCTGTGTGCAGGTAAAAAGAAAAGTGAGCGAATCTCAGTGGTGAGTCACGAATAATGGAGCAGCTTGTCGATGTAAACAAAGCAGTATAACACAAAAAATGAAATTTAAAAACAAGGATTTTTAACAGTAATGTGACAGTAGTTTTCTGGCCTATCAACAAATTAAAGAAAACTGACCCGGATCAGCCTTTTTCAGCCAACCCGGAGTTGACCGAAAATGCTTCTCATCAAAGACAAACCGGATCCATGTAAACAAAACTTTTTCGTACCCCGGGTTGCCGCAGTGACAAGGGTTGGCAACCAACCCGGGTTGACAATCAACCCGGGTTAAGGGCCTATTTACGCAAACCTGGGTTGGTTGCGAACCTAGGGTACGAAAAAGTTCTGTTTACATAATGCGAGGCATTTTCGGCCAAGAATGGAAGCACTGAACATATAAGGACTGACGTCCCGCACAAATCAATGAAGATGCGAGCCATGGAATGCAGGCTATGAGAAAGGAGTGCCTGCGAGCAGAGGACACTAACACATACGTCTTTTTCTGCGTACTATCGTCGAATATGCTATTTTTGTTTAAATCTATTCCTATACGGTATAGTAAATTAACTCTGTGAAGTTTTTTTTTTAAAATTTAAGTCAAATTAAATTGAAAAAATTAAATGTAGAAACAAAGAAAGTCTAAAAAAGGTTTGATACCGTTGTCACTATCATATTGTCAGAAGTATGGTATGACAAAGATTACGATATTCGGAGCTTCAAGATCATGATATTTTTTGGACAATTTATGTCTTGGGAAGGTTTTTTATCTTTTATAGCAGCTAAAAGCCATTACATGCTTTCCCTCTTTTTCAATAGTTGATCTGCTATGCCAAGGGAAGTCTCACATATCGATTTTGCCCACAAGAAATGTCAGTTTTACGTTTTTTCCGAGACCCCACTCCCAACCTGCCTAAAAAACGTCAAAAATATTTATCGATATTTTTGTGTTCTGAAAACATTGTTAAAGTCTTTTAGGTTAACAATGAATATCTTCTATGAATTCAGTTAAGTGGTTTGCGATGAAGTTTTCATCAAAGTCAGTAAATTAAATACTTAAATAAAAGATTTGATTTCGCTCAAACTTTTGCGAATCTTTAATTTAAAAAAAACACAGTAATCGTACTAACTTGTAATCGATTGCAATAAGTAAAAAAAAAAGCATAGAACACGTTCTGAAGAAAAAAGTTACATGAAATGCCAACAGCTACAGCGAACTCAACAGAAACGAGTGACCTTGCGACTGATTTCTTCATGCCCGTGCACTATAATTAATGAACTGGTCACAGATATTGCTTCCTCATGTTTTTGATATCTGAGCTACACTATATTCATAAATGGTGGCGATTTTGATATTCTTTTGTCTACATTCAAATTAGCATTACTAGCCTCGTTTTGAGTAACACATTCTTTTGAAATTTTAACTCAAGAACGAGGCAAGTAGCTAGGGCTAATTTGAATGAAGACCAAAGAGTATTAAAACCGCCTCAAAATCGTATTAAAGTAAACACAAAGTAGTCTGTGCACAAAATCTCATATCTGATCGCTGACCATTGTATAAATAACATAATTTTTTTTGTAACTGATCGATAAATTTAAAGCAAAAGTTACTTTATTACCTTTCCATGATATGATATGATATGATCATGATATGATAGATACACAGGTTCTCCCCTCGGGGCTTTTCAGAACTAGTTTACAAAATATACAAATGAGGTCAGACAGTTGAGGGTCTTATAAAATCCGCTGAAGCGGCTCACATATTAAGGCGCAACTTGGCAGCCGATAGGAAGTGCCCTCAGCGGAAGAAACATACCGCAACACCGGGATCACGACCCTATTCTTTGCGACAAGTGTATGGGTTCTTTTAAACCCCTCGACCGAGAGATCGAGAGACTGGACCAATGGCTTAACGTCCTTATCCGCGAAGACATGAAGGTCTATCCATTTGCCGATGTTAGAGCAAAGGCAGCACCTTCTCCTCACTTATGTTAAGACCCTGAATGGTGGTCCGGCCGGGAATCGAACCCGAGCCTCCCGCACAGCAGACTGGCGCCTTATCAACTGGGCTAACCAGGCGGCGGTTTTTTTTTCAAAAGTTGTTTCCAAAAGTCCAAATTTGTTTCCAGATGTTTCCAAAAGTCCAAACTTTTTAACAAAAATATGAAATTCTCCCAACTGTTATCCCCAAACGTAAAATTGATGTTTCTTGTGGGCAAAATTTATATGTGAGACTTCCCTAAATGTTCAAACGATGAAAAGTCAGTGTTAGGGTTTAGTTCTTCTTTAATCACGACTAAAATCTTAAAAACCAGAAAAGTGTTATATGTGGCTTCACCTTCTAATAAAGACTGCATGTTTTAGTACTTCAAGATGATCATAGATGAACAAGTTTTTCACACAAGTACCACAGGGTCGTGACTAAAAGCATACACGAGTGAACATGGGTTAGGGTTAGAATTCCACTCGTGTTCCACTCGTATTCACCCGTGTTCACTCGTGTGTGCTTTAGTCACGACCAGTACCACAGTATTTTGAAGAGGACTCGATATGGAAATGACTTCATGCACACGATTGGTTTATTTCAGCGATTGCTGGCTTGCAGTATTACAGGATTTCCAAATCAGACCTTTATTTTGCGATACTTTTGTTCTACATATGTTACTAAACGTGACACTGAAATGAGCTATCTCAAAATTGAAAATTATGGCAGATATTTTTCTAGTACGTTTTGTTTTTCGATAATATCTTATTACTTGTACAAATTCGAAATAATGCAAATTGCCCCTGAAGATAAGTGATAAAGAAATTTAGATTGCTAAGCAACTCGATAGATAGGGGTTTAATACGATGTATAGATTTAGCAGAATGCTTGAATAAATAAACAAATTAATTTATTATTAAGTAATTGAAGACATGACTGTTTTTCAAGACAGGGTTTATATGATGCTGGATTGAGATTCATTCCGGAACGAAAATAAATTTAGTAACGTGTTTACATGAAAAATTTTAAAACGAACTCGTTCCGAAATGAAACGGCAATAACAAACTTTTAGGTGTTGTGCGCACGCTCTACTCGTTCCAGGCTACAAACTTTTAGGTGTTGTGCGCACGCTCTACTCGTTCCAGGCTATTAGAAGTACGGCTTTGCAGCCATTTTCGTACCGGTATGAACTCGTACAGTCTTTACATGATACTGGAACGAATTGGGGTAGGATTTCATTCCGGGTTGAAAATTTCGATCCGGCACGAGAACCGGGATGAGTTCATTCCGGAATGAACAATTTTAGAGTATCATGAGAACAAATGCAATGTTTGTATGGAACCGGGACAAACTCGTACCAGGATAAATCTCGATCCGGTATCATGTAAACACCGCCTAAATATAGTTAAGCGCGCTTCTCGCTGCGTTAAAAAACTCGCGAACTAACCAATCGGAGCTGTACTACTTAAAGGGATCTCCTACTGTCAAACGATACAATTTCTACAAAACATTTATCCTTTTCGTTTCCATGGCTCTAAATCAACAGCTTGCATACAACCATTTTTTTATTCAGCTCATCTCAAGCGACTTTTAGTACTTATTTTCAAAGTTTGAGTATCCTACGTGTCGTCATACAAGAAGTAACTCGCTAACAACAAACGAGTGGGTGCTAAGACTGCTACAAGATACATAACATATCAAAATGGCGACTAGCGGGAATTAAAAATAATAATCATATGCGAGCTGAAAATATTTGCGCAAGTTAGGGGTATGATTGAACAAAAGCCAGGTTGGCAAGAACCAACGACAAACACGCTGTAACACAATTTATTACAATCGACTGATGCAATCTTATGTAAGGGTTTGTAATATCAGACTGCCTTAATGAATGGATACAATACTTAAAGTTTTCTATTTATTGCTTAGCAATTTTATTTACAGACTGTACATTTAAATTGAAAATGAAATATTACCAAATAGCATGAAAATCCTGTCTTTTGAAAAGAATAATTAAATGTAAGTATTCCATGCAGTGTCCTACAGAAATTTGTTTTCTTTTTAAATAAGTTTAGATATAAACAAACTGCAAAGTTTTTTTCCTGTAAACTTGAGAACATTTCTGTTAAATTGAAACGTGTAATTGTAAAGTACAACACTAGGAACAAACAACAAAATTAAGAACAAAATTAAGTTATGCATTTATAGTGCGAACACAAACTTGTTTGAAACAGAATAAATCGTAGTTTTGTGAAAAATGTCTTTTAATCTGCCCTTCAATTTCTTGGAATTATAGTTGTGACGTTTACTGATACAGTGAACTGTTGTTTTTGCAGGTTTTCGCCTGACCCTATGGCTGGCTACGCTGGTGTACTCTTAACAAAAGAGTACACCAACATAATGTAAAAACCACGAATATTTTTTCAAGAATTTAGCTAAATTTATATAAATGCACCCATAAATGTACTTAAAGAGTTCAGACGTTTAAAAACCTAAACTCTTGATTCACTGCGTGAAACGTACTTTTAACAAAACTTTAGATTTCTAGACTAAATATTTAATTTTAAAACACTAAAAGTCATCAAGGATGAACTTTTTAAAATTCTGGGTAAGTTTTCCATTAGAATTCGATGTTGTTATGCAGTTTGCTCTGGTGAATGGCATATTTAAAGAGAGTGAATGACCAGTGCATGGTTTTTTTTGAAAACATTTTAAATGTGTTATATTTACTTTCAAACTTCAAAATGTTTTCAAACGTCCTCCGCGCGCCTTCCGTTTAGCTTGCGTAGAAAAATTAAATGAACTTCATATATATTCAAAACAGATTTCTCTTAACAGTGAACAAATTATCTATCTGGCGGACCTCCTGCATGCAGCCACACAGTCCCAACGTCACTAGTTAAGTAATCAATCAAACACTATCCTGGCTACCAGAGGTCCTTCTTTCTCCCCAAGCCCTCTCGGACCTCTGGTACCCAGGGCAACCAAACACACGATACATATTGAATTTTATTAATGGTTATGTGATTGTACTGCATTATCTAATAACTTTTTTTTATTTTCTCACTTAAAGAATCATTATAGTTGCAATTAGGCTGTTCGAGTGGTTATTTGGCATGACGGCGTGATTGGCGGAGTTTGATTCCCGGCTCTGCCGAGATTTGAATCTTTATGCGATCTTTATTCTCCAAAACTAACTCAGTTTTCCATTTTTCCGAGGTCGGTAAATGAGAAACAGGATTTTGTGGGAGCTAACCTGCAATAGATTAGCTTGTTCTGTCCTGGGGAAGCCAAAGACTCTCATCCACGTAACACCTTGGAAACCGGAGAATACGACAGTAGGCTTGCAAAGGATTATTACAAGTCTAAAGGTTTGGAATTGACTCTTGCCGTATTCTCCCTGATACCAAACTATCACCTACCTTGACTTGCTATTCTTGCTACTCAGTAGTCTATAATTAACGCCAAGTATTTTCATAACAGTTTGACGAAATTCTGGTATTTTATAGGTATATATTATGGGATTCACAAAGGAGTTAGAGTACTGAAGAAATTTGGCAAAGTATACCACTTGAGGTAAGCCCGGAGCTATGACATCGCACTTTTTCTTACAAAGGAAGTAGACAATGTTAATAAGATGCAGGGGCATCCAAGTCACTACGAACACTGCAGTCACAATGGCCAAAGTTATTGCAAGTTTTTTGTCTTTTTCAATCATTTTTTTTGTCATCTCGTGATTTCTGTGTTTCACTTTAAACCAGACACCGCCATAAGCAATACAAATTACGGCGATAGATATTGCACAAGAGCTGACAAGAGCATCGAAGAACACCCTCAATGGCACAATTTTTTGTTCCATAAATACTCTTAAAATGGCTATTACAGCGGCTAAAAACCAAACCACTGCTATAGATATGCAGTACACATATCTTTTGGTTATTCTGTGAAAACTTGGCAAGGTCACGGAGTACAGTCTTTCCATAGCTATGACTGCTAGGGCAAATATGGATGCAAACCCAGAGAAGACATCCACATATGTATAGATGAAGCGATACTTTTCTTCTAAGACTCCTTGGTGATGTTGAACAAACGAGACCATGAACATTGGAACTGAAATAGCGCCAATCATTAAATCAGCCACTGATAAACTGAGTAGAAAATAGTTGGTGCGTTTCTTTAGAAGATTCCCGAACACAAACGCTGCAATGGCGAGTAAATTTCCACCTAATATGGCAATGTCAATAAATCCGTAAGCAATGGTCCAGGAGATCAAAGACGCCAGGCTCATCCCGCCCACAGGCTTGGACGTGGTATTAGATGAGATGTTCATCATAAAACTGAATTCAATTCTGTGAAAACGAAAAAAAAGTTAGTGAATCACTTACTTGATTGATTTGGCGATGACAACCCAAAGAAAAACAAACCCAACACCCCAACAACTTCGAGTAAAGTCGCAGTGTCTGTTAAATGTATTCTATAATCACTTAACACAAGGCTTCCAGATTTATGAGTCACATATGGTATTAATTTGTTAAAACATACAAAGAAAATCTTGATGGTAAATTAAGCAAGTTAAGTTTATAAGTTTTTTGCTCGTTCTGAAATACACTGCATTTTAGTGCTATAGTGTTTTTCAAAACAAGCTTTATCAATTGTTAATAATTTTATATTCATTTCACTAAATAATTGTTACTGAGGTGGATAAATTTTTAAAACTCAAAAAACTATTAATACTGCTTACCCCAAATGTTTCAGCTGACGATGAACAGCAATGAAAGGCTTGACAGTTTAAAAAAGAAATCTTATAAGAAGGTTCAAACTTAGTCCTAAGGCCATGGTTGAATGCTTCTGATCTAGCAAGAAACACAGGCTTTTTATTTTTATATACAGAAGATATTTATAGATATGTTTTTTTTATAAGTTTTGTGTTCAATTATATGTGATCTGTGTCTGAAGGGTTTCTTCGATCTTCCGTGATGTAAATTTGTTAAACTGAGTAAACTGAAATACTGAACCAATATAACACCTGCTGTTCAAATAAGCTCGTGTCAGTTTGTTTTTTAACAGCAAAGTCAGTATTTTGTCCATTCGCTTCAAAGTGGCGGTTGAATATAACGACTAGAAGAGTACAACCAAAACAAGAAATTTATAGTGGGAGAGCAGCGATGTGCATTTTTTTAACTTAGTCAGGAACAGCCAAAGTATGGTGAACTCAATAAATGTCTCAGTCTGCAATTAGCCAGATGGACGCCTTTGTTAGCCTAACTAATCCGTAATGGTATAAAGAAAACATTTCACATGCAGAAATTTAAATGTATATCGTTCAATAGCTGTTTACACTACAGTATATTGTGAATACTAATCTGTTTGGCACACGGATTACGTACACACAATCAAACGTTATAAAGTCCTGGCAGGAGAAGATGTGGTAGTGGTTTGTTTAAATGTAGTGGCTATCTAAAAACTAACACAGAATAACATCACAATAAATTTTAGTACGCTTGAACGTTTAATTATTACAAAAAATTACCGGGAACATCATTACGTTGAAAATGCTTCACTTGAAAGGAAACATTCGTAGTGTTAAAATTGAACCGTAAACGCAAATGTTACGCAAAAGAGTTGCAAAGACAAACTTTAAACTATGCGTTAAAACTATCAAACCATTTCGAAACCATTGCCTTCTTTCTTGCCCAATATTAAAAAATATCTTCGTTTTGAAGAGTTAAGATAATTCTCAAATACTTGTGTAATTTAAAATCAAAATATGTTGAATTGAGCAAAGATTTTGCAGGCGCGTAGCCAGGATTTTTTCAGAGGTACGCACAAATTAAAGAGATTATCGTTTCAAAATTTGCCTTTTCCGCTGGATATTGTAATCACCTGCTCTTAGTAAAACACAACATAATAAATTCCTTAGTAACAATTTAATAACCTGTATCTTCAGTGATGCTTAATGGAAATTTACAAAGGTTTTTCACGGACGCGCTAGCAACCTACGAGATTGGCGCCAAGATCAGCGCACAGCTTGCCTACTTATCTAAAATAAGGATAATTACACTCGGACATGCAACTCGGTGCTTTTATACCTATTCCTTAAAGATTTTTCTGCTTTGAATCACATTTTTTTTACTTAAAATTTGTGAGGTACGCACGTGTATTGGATAAACAGTCACTGCATAATTTCAGTGGTAAATTTACTGGAAACAGTGCTGTCGTAATAGAGTAAATGTAGAGATGCACAAAATGTTCTGTGTTCTGATTTTAACTAAAATAATTTACACCTGGTTATCTAAAAAAATTTCGGCCGTTAGTATTTTGAAAACTAACAAAGTTTTTTTAAACTTAAATACACTTTGTTGTTTAGGTAAAAATAAAACTATCGTATTAGAATCACACACAGGTTTTGTTTGCCTAATATCATTAATAATCAAAACTTTTGAATTGGAGCCCATCCACACTTCCAGAAGAGAGAAATGAGTTGCTAGGTAATCAAAGATTATCAACATGCATTTGAAACTGTGTTTAACGTTATATATTTTGTGGCAGGAAACATCGGATAAAACGTAGACACAAATATCTCAATTGTGGACTTCATTGAGTCATAGTTAAAGGAGAACTGAATGCTAAAACTAACCTAGTTTTAATTGAATCTATTTGTGTAGTAGATTAATTCTGTGAAGTTCTTTTATTTTCAAATTAGTCAAATAACATTGAGAAATTTAATATAGAAAAGAAAACTGTTAAGAAAAAGGTTTGATACCGTGGTCGCAAATGAGCTTGTCAGCGGTGTCGTATGACGTAGGTTGCGATATTCAGAGCGTAAATATGGCTGTTCGCTTTGAAATTTTGATATGTTTTGGGCAATCTAGGTCTTGAGAAGTTTTTTTTTCCTTTAATACCAGCCAAAACCGCACTATAACCATGTTTCTTCCTCGTTTTAATTTAATAATCCCAATATCGTAACCTACGTCATAAACAACCGCTGACATCACATATTGAGCCTCCGATCAAAGTTTGTTTATTCGTTGCAAAACATCATTTTTCTGAACCGCTCGGCTAACAGTTAAAAAACCTTCATATAGTTGACATTCTACTATGCCTAAATTTTCAAACGATGAAAAATCAATTTTAGGGTTCAGTTTATTAATGGAACTGCTCCTTGAAATGTCTGAGAAAAGCGGAAAACACACGCCAGAGTAAGTGGATAATCATTAATGTTTCTGAGCTGCATGATATACACTGTTCTTTTATTTTGTTATCTCATAAGCGTTCTTACACAATGAAAAATATTTCGATTTGTTGCGATAATTTCACTTAAAGTGCTTGCATTCTTATATCAGATATCAGAATGTCAAAAACATATAATACCTGAGAAATACAAAGGGAAGCCGACATTAAATAATCCCAATGAGCAGAGAGGATAAGCTTGCAAGAGTAGGCGAAACCGATCGATATTGTGCATATATTCAACATGCAAATAGACCTCGAGGACGAATGGACTACAAGTCAATCGCCCATAAGGCCGTAGGCCGAATGGACTTTTCAAACTCGTAGTCCATGAGGCCGAGAGGTCAAATTGTTTTAGTATCAACCTACTATTTGGTCAAAAAAGGATGTACAAATTAAATTATCGATAGAATCCTTTGATAACATAGCAAAACGAGGCTCATTACTATTTTGATCCGCCATCTTTTCTCTACTAGTAGCCAATCAGAATGCAGGGTGCGTATTAGGCCATTAGTAGGTTTATACTAAAACGTTTATAACATAGATAGCGCGCTTTGATTGGTCAGAAGTCCATGTTTTATCAGAGTATAAAACATAGAAAAAGCGTGTTTTATTGTCTTTCGCCACCGGCATTCCTCTTGCCAACATTTTTGTTAGAGATGGCAGAAAAAATTTTATTCAAAGACACTTATGATGGAGCTCTCTGCAAAGCACCAGAAAGTTTTGAAGACGAGAGTAATTTATCAAATAAACAAGAAGAAGCGAAAACTTCGAGAAGTCTGTGTGCTTTGTTGTTTCAACTCGCGGCGTGTAAAATCTATATCATAAAGCAAATAAAGAAGCCTAAGCTGTGTATTACACTATGATAAAACACCCCGGACATTTGAGAATACTCGAAAAATGTAAACTCTCCTGCAGCTCGTGTTTTCTACATCTCTTTATTTGTTAAATTAAGGAAACTTTTTATGACGTAATCCAGAAGTTTACAAATTTTGAAGTGATCTAATCGTAGCACAAGTTTCTTCCAAGTTGTCCAATCCTAGCTCCTGTTATTTTGCAAGATGTTTTTTTTAACTTTTAAACTTGTAACGAATAAGGGTTTGTGGCCGTTGGCGAAAGCGAAAGCTGCAGCTAGTATATGAAGTAAAAATAACCATGGTAATGATGACGTAACAGCTGGTATATAAAATAAAATAATCATGAAAATGATAAAATCGCAACTAGTATACGAAATTCGCCATGTTCATTGGGACCGCCAAAGCGTCTATGGATTGACTGGATACAGATCCGGTTCGTAAGCAGCATTACAGCCAATACGGCGCCTCTATTCATCCAATTAATCCATCGATGCTTGCGGTCCTAAGTCAAAACCAATTCCCTCCTCGTTTAGAATATAGAGAATAAAAATTATCATGAAAATGGTGACGTCACAGAAACATAACTGATGTTGCACATGAAAATTGACTTCTCATTGAACCAATTGCAATATATATAGGAGCTTCGAAAAAACCAACAACTGCAACCGCAAAACTATTTTGTAGTGGTCACCACAGGTAGAGCCCGGGGTAGCCCTGCCCACCGGTGGTCAGGTTGGGTGCCTCGGTGCGCAGCCAGTACGCCAGGCTCAGCGACAGTTGTCGGCTGGCCTCAAGCATCCGGGCCGTGTCTTCGGCCGATGCGTCGATGATGTTGCCCAGGAAGTAGTCGTTCATCGCCCAGTTCACGATCGTCACGTCGTGCGGCGGGTCGGCACGGTCGTAATGCGTCGCGTCGACGATCTGGCGGTAGGCGAAGCAGGCGAGGTCGCCCCCTTCGGGGTGGCGCTCGCCCGGCATCAGGACGCAGTGGCGCGGGCCGCAGGTCTGCGGGTCGCAGTCGGTCAGGCTCAGCAACCTGCCCGGCCAGGGCGGCGTCAGGTCCGGCACGAAGTCGCGCCAGAACCCGTAGTCGCGCGGGCGCTGCATCGGGTGATCCGCCCCCGGCGTCGGGTCGTGCGCCAGCGCGAAACACCAGGTCAACGCCTGCACGCTGCCTGGCGCGGCCTCGGCCTTCGCGTGCAGCTCTCCGGTTTCGGATTGCGCCTCGGCGCCGGTGACATACTCCGTTCCCGTCATCGCAAGCAGGTCGCCGAGCTCGGTCGCGTCGACCACGAACGGCGCGGTAACCGTCGTCTCGTCGCCGCTCGGGGTGTGGCGCAGCGTCACGGATCGCACCCGGTCGGCCTCGACCTCCGCCTCGACCGGCTCGGTGTGCAGCAGCACCTGCAACAGGTCGGCGACGCGAGGCGACGCCAGCATCCGCTCTAGAACCGCCAGCGAGACGCGTGGCTCGTGGCACAGGTGCGACACGAATCCGCCACCCGGGTTCAGCCTGGCGTCGCTCCGTGCCGCGGCCGTGAGGGGGTAGTGATCGCGGTAGTGCTGCCGAACCGCGTCGCGGTACGCACGGTAACGCGCGGTGCAGCCGTGCGTCTCGATCCACGGGTGCTCGTCCGGCGGCACGGCCTGGCTGGTGAGCTGGCCGCCGATCCAGCCCGTCGGCTCGGTCATCACCACGCGGCGGCCCATCGCCGTGGCGCCCAGCGCCGCCGCCACGCCACCCACGCCGCCGCCCACGATCAGGACGTTCGTGCGCTCCGCCACACCGGGAGCGTAGCCCGCGCGCGGCGCGCGGGCGTAGAATCGGGGCGCCACTGGAGGTACATCGTGGGCGTCAGCCACATCGCTCTTGCCGTCCGGGACATGCAGGCCACCCATCGCTTCTACACGGAGGCCATGGGCTTCACCCTGGTGAAGGTCGAGATCGTGCCGCAGCGGGGCGGATTCGCGCG
>JAPEIX020243536.1:0-14914 GCA_026122405.2 Zoanthus sansibaricus
AATATATGAAGCAAATCCAAGGGAAATCAGTTTTGCTTCGAGTTAGCGGGGAATTCGAGTTACCGACGGTTCGAGTTTATATCGGGGTTCAACTGTACATAAAGCGGATATAAACGCCGGTTTCAACTAACCTCTTGGCTCAGAAAAGGAGTTAGCCTTTGGCTTAGCATAAATCTTTTCTTGACGTTCGGTGGTTCCAAAATATAAAATAGACGGCAAGTATTTACTCTCCCAAACATTTTTTTTTTTTTGGGATTCTAGTAAACCAGCATGGTAAACCAACAAAGTTTCGCTGTTTCAAATTAGTAAGGAATGTTTCGTTTTAAGAGCTTCTTAGAAATAGTTCTAACATTTAGAACATAAAAATATAAGGCGAACTCCAAGTGCAATTAAATATTATGTTTAAGGCTAAGTTCTTGTATTACTTTTTGCTTTATCATAAACAATAAGGCTTGCATGTTTACAGGTAAAAACTTTACCCACTCACCCCCGCAGGGATAATAATTTACACGTAGCTATGAATTGCGATTGAATTACAGCTCAATAAAGAAGCATTGTGCTTGCTTCAAAATGGCACAAACATCCTGGTTTCTCGCTTGCGTGTTGTTGTTTTCTATCACTAGAGCCTACTTTGGTCATCCAGTTAGTTCAGCCAGTCAGACCCAGGTATTGTAAAGTGTACTTGTTGATTTTGTTTACTTTTTTTAAGTGTCTAATAAACTGTTAGTGGTGTGTAAAAGAGATCACCTCTATGCCCTACTGTGTTTTGTTATTACCGTGACAAAAATATTGCCATGTAGTCGTGCGCTCTACAAACTACAAATGTAGATTTTTCTCGCACTTATTTCGTAGTTATAATTTCAAACTCATTTGTCCGTGGAATTCCTTTTCGTCAATGTGAAAAGTACACTCTAGAACATTTGCCTTCAATTCATTGAGAAAAAAAATGGCAACTGGCCTGCAATAAGAAGGATTAATATGTTACATTTAAAAGATTTGAAAGAATCGGTTTTAAAGCTCTATTTGAGGCACATGGCTTTATGACAAGTAACGTTTGAAAATTTTGTAGATTGAATGCGATATAATAATATAAAGTTATAAGGAACACAAATACTGAGTCAGTGATTGAAGTCGAAACAAAATTAGATATGCTAAATCTGGTGTAGAGGGAAATATCTTGTTTTTAGATGGACTTTTAAAATGTTTTTATAAATCTTATTTTCTGTATTTAGATTCTATCTGGGACTTTCGCTGGTTTTAAAATGATAGCTCATGAGTAATAACCATGCACGTAGCATAAAAATGAAAGCACAAAGATATCGTTTCGAGTGTTAGCCCTTCGTCAGAATGACACGAATAACGAAGTGCTATCCCTCAAAACATCATCTTTATGTTTTCCCAACAGCGATGATTTAGGGTTGGTCAAATCACCAACGCATTCAACGAGTAGCGCGTTAGAACGCGGATCTGATAGGAACTGGTAGGCTTCTCTAGCTTTTACGTTGAGTAGATATACACACCAAGTAACACAACTGCCTCGGTCTCATTTGGAAGCAATTTTTTATTGGCGAACGGTTTCATCAACGGAACTGAACTTCAAACCATTTCGTAAAGTTTGAAATAAAGCTAGATAAAAATACTTTGTCTGTTTAATAATTGATACTTTATTAAAGTTTTGCATTTGTATTTCATTATAACTGAGGATATAAAATTAGTTAATGGGGGCTAACAGAAAGTGGTGACTAAATTTTAATTGCTGGCTTCTGATTGGGGAATAAACGAAAATGAACTTGGCTGGTAAAGGCTGTTTGCAAGTAGAAAACGGTAATTATTATTATTATTATTATTGCTATTATTATTATTATTATTATTATTATTATTATTATTATTATTATTATTATTATTATTATTATTGTGCTTATTATGATTACAATTGTTATCGTACCAGAGTGATATCAGTGCTGCGGTTGCTAGTCTCACAGCTTTTGCCTTGAGGCTGAATAAACTTGAAAGAAAGGTTGAAAATCGCCAAGCAGCTGTTGACCGCCATGGCAACCTGCTATCCAGTTTCCAAAATGAAATGCGGAGAAAGGCTAGCCGCGACTCTATTGAAAGAACTGCGGACAGCATCAGATCACAGATTGTCAGTCTTCGGCAACAGGTCGAGTCACAGCGCGCCGTTGCCGGACTCTACGTTCAGAAACTGCAAACACTGGGTGGAGATTTTCGGGTATGTATTTACAGTTTCCCCTTTATCGGAATATACCGAGTTGTTATAAACTGAACTTTGATGATTCGTCTGTCAATGTAAATATTGACTTGTCCGCAGAATTCAGAAAAAGAATAAAATGCGTCATTTTTTAAAACAGATAAAAGAAGCTGTCACTTTACTGTTTAAGAGAAATTTAAAGGGTCCCTTAACTGGTTAAACGGTTAGAATTACGCTAGAGTACAACTGATCATTAAGAAATTAGATTGTTTAACAATTATTTCTACGGTTTAAGATCTAGATCAACAAAATGCATGTAGTCACTTTATACTAATGGCTTCTTACATTGTCCTAATGAATAAACATCAGTTGGTGTTACTCTTCAAGACAGACAAATATACCATTTTCGCATTGCAGTTGCTGCGTTCAACACTTATAGCGGACTCCGTTTGTACAGTTTTAGTCTCGTTTTCTTGTTAAATATTTAAAATACTTGCGAGATAGAGCGAGAAATCACAGCTCCAACAATACACTCAGTTGTAAGTGGTGTAAAACTACGTTGGTATTTAGAAATATTTTAACTTCATACATAGTGAGGCTAAGACTAGACAAATTGAGTCCACTGTTGCTGTAGAAAGCAGCAACTATAAATGTCAAATGGTCTATTGAGGTTACTCTATCAGCCTCGTTCCCATGGCTGAGCCATGTATGTTGACCCACCACAAGGGGAAATCCCTGGAAAAGAGGTTGGCTACTCTTTAGGGCTTCGTCATGTTGTTCATTCATTCATTCATTAGATTCATTCATTCATTCCTTCATCGATTCATTTACTCATTTACTCATTTATTTATTTATTTGTTTATTTATTTATTTATTTGTTAATTTATTTATTTATTTATTTATTTATTTATTTCATGTTCCGTCTTGCTTTCTTGCGTGTTGCCGCGCCAGCAATTTAGTTGTGACACTTTGAATTTGTTTACTTGCGAAAATCAACAGCTTCATTGACGCCTTTTTGAAACAGTCACGCCGGCTAATGTTTTACGATTCCTAATCAGTAAATATCCTGCATATTCACTTTTTAGGGAACAAAACAGGGCGCGCGAAAAATACTATTCACTGGTTGGGTATAAGCGAAGCGTCGAGGCATATATCTAGCGCTAGGCACCGACCCTGAGGGAGATAGTTGTTTTTGTAAGTAACCAAGGTAGCCGACAAAAATGCACTATATTAAAAAAAAAGGAAATTAAACAAAACAAAAAGCAATACAATGTAAACCTTTTTTTGAGTTTTAGTACGCGCTGTCACGCTAGTCTTGATCGCACGCGTTCAGTCCAATAGTCTTTAATATCGCGACTTAGGGGAGCCAATCAGAGCTCACAAAAATGGACATCGGCTGCTTTCTAAATGTACTAAAATATGAATATTGCTTGTAAAGACAAACGAAATGAATGAGAAGTAGTCGGACCAACAAACCCTAAAATATTTTCACAACCTCTTGCAGGCAAAGGTTGATAAAATCTTTTTATAACGTAAGAATCCATGAAAAATTTTTGTTTAATAAATTTGAATTTTATGTATTTTATAACATAGAGGGCAGAAAGTGATTTACGTCACAGCCAAACAGATATGAGAGAAGTGAAGAGAAAAATTGACCAAGTCCACTTGGTATGCCGGACTCACAAAACTGGTTGGGCCAGAAGAGCCAATGGCGCCATTTACTTTCTTGAAAGACATCTGATCAGGTGTGCCCGGGGAGAGGTATTGCAAAAGTTCCATATGGAAAGATGGAGCGATCGGCCTAACTCATTAGTTCGATACAGATATGTCTGTTGCATGCTGAACTTCTGATTAATCTTCCTTTGCCTTACCTGGCACTGTAAGAACTCTTAATTATAGATAATGGATTTACTTTATAAAATTGAAACAGTTGTCAGGCACTGCTAGTTCAGTTTGACAAATGTAGCGTTTATTTGTATGTCAGCTATAATAATTAATCGCCATTTTATTTCTAATATATGTTGCTGTTTTGGGTCATATTTTACTAAAAGTGATGCATGCAAAACTTTCTTTATGTTTGTAGTTTTTGTTTTTAATTGTTCATTTGCACGTCCTTATAACCTATTTAAACTATCTTTTAAAATGCCTTGCACGTTTATCACACTGTAACTTAACGCCGAAACAAGTCTGTTAATAAAATTTTCAAGGTCAAATGTTGTCGTCGTCATTACTCTGAAATTGTAAGCTGCGCCATAGGTGCTAAATACTGATATGAAGCATTTTAGTGCAAATGTTATGTAAATCAATACAAAAAACAAACTGAATATGCTTGTTGCACAGAGGAACAGGGAGTTGGCATGGCCATAGCAAGGATTTTTTCAGTAGGGGAACAAGACCTTTTATATCTTGCTATGGTACGGCTATTGAGAATTTATCGGCTTTTACTGACTTCTAACTGAAACCTTTGGCAACCAAACTCCCATCCTTTGTTAAAAACAACACCGATCTTTTGAACAAAATTAACAAGCTTAAGAACAAATTTAGCACTTTCCCGGCAGGAACACTTTTCATTTCATGGGATGTAGTCTCAATGTTTCCTAACATTGATAATGAACTTGGTATTTCGTCAATCCCCAAAGCCTTAAACACCAGACAGCGTAAGTTTCCATCTACTGAATGTATTGCTGAAGCGGTTGACATTTGCCTTAGGCATAATAATTTTAGTTTTTTATGCAAGCATTATTTTCAATGTCATGGCACTGCTATGGGACCTAAGAACACATTTAGTTATGCTGATCTGGCCATGGGTGTGGTTGACGATTTGGCAAGGTCACATCCCTCTATCAAACCCAATTTATGGTGGCCTTATTGAGATAATATATTCGATCTATGGACTGCAGAAAAAGAGAAACTTCTTGAATTTACAGATTATCTTAATTCTTTGCATCCTACTATCAAATTTACCATAGTTTTCTCTAAGCATAGCTTAAATGTGTTAGATCTAACCTTGTCGATGAATCATGGATACATTGTCAAGGATGTGTATACCAAACCTATTGACAATCACATTTATTTAGACCCTCGTAATTCACACCCTTCTCATTGCTCTAAAGCCGCATTCCCTCAGAGTTAGCTAGCCTCAGGAAGTAGACGTAATTGCTCATCACTGGAATCATTTGACAAAAGGAGAATTGAATATCGGTCGTATTTAACTCGCAGAGGCTATAAGCTTAAAATGGGCAATAAAGATTTTGACAAAATTAGATCAACATCCAGGGATTTTTTTTTAAGATTCAAGATCGACCCTGTTAGAGTACCAGGAGGTTCTACAAGTACATCCAAGCCCCCGGTGTGGTTTGGAACAAGTCTTTCAAAGGCAGAGTTACAGAAGCTTATAACGAGTGGATGGCCGACAGTGCGTACTCCTTCACAGCAGCAGTAGCGACCCACCTCGTCGGGAAATTTTCAACTGGTGATGTGATGGACCCCAGGGTAACGAAATCCATTGCCTGAAGGAGGGCCAGCCCTGTCACGCTAGTCTTGATCGCACGCGTTCAGTCCAACAAGCGATCTCTCCTTCTCGAGCAGCAGACCCGTTTGCTGATATTACCGACTCCCATGTTGAAGTCCACAATGCTCACCGATAGACGTAATCGGATAAGAGATCGGAATGAACGCTATGGCGCTTGCTAGAGCAAGACTGTTGTTGGTCACTGTTAATCCATACTGCATTGAGAGTCGATGTCACTAACTATTTGGTACATGCACTTGCGATACATACGATCAGCGGTTCAAATCCAAAAACAAATGCCAAAAATAGAACAGTATTGTCACTATAACAAAAAAAAGTACTCGCAGCACTCACTTTCTGTTAGAAATTGCTAGTACACTCGTAATATTCAAACTAGGAGATTGAGTTGGAGAGTGAGATTCAATCTCCTATTTTTTTTTTTATTACTAGAACAATTATCCATTCTATTTTTTAACCTAAAGGTTGCACAGATAAAGGTCGGAAATGGCCGGCCGGACGGGACAAATACATCACTTATTGATAGCAGAGTTATCAGCTTGGAACTATTTTACGTCAGGTTCAACAAAAGATTTTAAATTTCTATCTGTAACTGTTTCTAAAATGAAAACTGAAATCATACAATCAAAAAAAAAACAAGACGCTCTAGGAGCGTATACTTGTGCTAGCTCGCTCGTGGATAAATATAGCCGCTGTCCAGTATCAAGTATTACATCAAGTGGCTAAAGACCTCGACACAATTAAAGAAAAAAAAGCACAGGGCAAACCTAAACTTTTGCGGCGCTTCGCTGCTGGCACAAGTAAAAATTGTAGGGCGAACTTGTTATATAGTTACGGCCAGTTACGTTCTAACTGCATGTGAAAGGAACAAGTTTTTGAGGACGGGGTCCTTGGAATTAATTTTTACTAATAATGAAATATCACAGACATCGTTGTTACGTTAGTTTTCAACAAGTGCACATACGACCTTTGAGAACCAATCTAAATTCCTTAATTTCATGTTTTTATAAACGGAAGTATCATAACACATCCAGAGAGTAACATGATACTTGCACGATACACGAGAAAGAGTTATTGTCTTCAGACTTGAGCTAAACTCCTGACAATGGCGAGACTGCTGTTTATCGTTCTCGCTTTGTTTGTGATACAATCATGTAGATGCAAGACCTTAAGAGGACGCAGAATGAAGGTATTGTAAAGGTTGTAGAAAGGCTGCAATTGATAGAACAGTTCAAAACGTAATAATCATAATAATCAAAGACATGTTTATTAACATTATTATTATATGTATCTCACTTTGCTTTGACGGTAAATGAGAGTATTTCAAAACAAAGCATTGAACCATACAGACATTTATTCGGACTCAATTTTGTCGTCAGACTTCCTTTTAACGACCACAATGAATTTCAACCACAAATTCATACGGACTAAAAATATAATGAATTCAGTCTGTCTTTTTTCTCGCTGGGAATCTCGGCCTTTAGTTTTGATTTTCAAGTCCGCTGAAAAGGCAGTATTTGAGATGAGCAATCGCCGAGGTCAAGTAGAATCGAGTAAAGACATTGTTTCAAAACTTAAGCGCAAAACAAAGAATAGAAATGACTAAATTGCTACTAAAATATTATTGTACTTATTAGCGATCTCTAAAAGCAACATGGCTGATGGTGGTATATCGTGCAGAGGAATTTATAAGTACCGCTAGTTCTATAACTACTACTACCTTTACTAACTACTACTACTGCTACTACTACTACTACTACTACAACTGCTACTACGACGACGACGACGACGACGACGACGACGACGACTACTACTACTACTACTATAGTAATAAAAGTATTAATTGCAGTAATAGCAGTAATTAATTGAGTTCTTGTTTTAGCGCCATGCTGATCAAGGCAGTGAAGGCACCCTTTCAACAACTCTTCAAATGTTCACGAACAACATTCGCCAAATTGAGCGAGACCTCAGGACTCAAGATTACGACTTGCAAAGGCAGATCAAAACGTTGAACAAACTGAAATTTGAATTGCTACTTAAAGGAGATATGGCGAACTTCGAAACGAGACTGGAGACCTTGGAAGTGTTGCTAAGCAATGTAAGGAAGATGTTCGAACACCCTCGAGTTACCCAGATAGGACGAGATCTAAACAATCTTACGGAGAGATTAACAGTAAGCCTTCTTTAAAGTATTTACTAAAATCCAAGTTACACTAGGATGAAAAAATGACTTATTCCGTTTGCTTTGAAAATCGTTTCTCCTTTGTTTCTATTTTCTTTAGCTGTTAATTTTCATATCGGAGAAGTGACAAAAATGAAAAATGGAAAAAAAAACAAAACAAAAAACAAACAAACAAAAAAAAAACCGTACCGTAACATTAGTGCCGATTTAGTGGGCATGGTTGGTGCAGTTGTAAAATCTCTGCTTTCCGACCACAGGGTTCCCCTTTCAATCTCGACTCTGCAGTGATTTGAATATTTGTGTGACCTCCTTTTCCGCCTAAGCTATATAGCTTAGCTTTCCATCCTTCCGGGGTAGGTAAGTGAGTACCAGCGTCTGCTGAGAGCTAACCTGCGATGGATTAGTGTCTCGCTCGTTCATCAGGGGAAGTCGAAGACTCTCATGCGCTTAACACTACAGAAAACACAGATAAACGCAGGCTCCATGGGCCACCAAGCTGGTAAAGGATTTAGGTTAGCGCCATAACATATAATACAAATCAGCTTTTTTAATTGAACTGAAATCCTTACATTTGCTTCTAAATTTATTTCTGGACTTTTCAATTCAAATATAAAACGAAATTGTTTTGATGGGCAGGTTGGATGATGTTCAAACTGGTTTAACCCTATATGGTGTATGGATTTTGTGAGGGTACCTGGGAAGATGGGGAGGATGGAAGGAAGTTGGAAAGTGCCCGTGGCCTCTAACTTTTAAAGTAGTTTAGATATGTAAATGAAAGTTAGAACATGAATAGATAATCGTGAGTCAAACAATGGAGATGTTTTAGTAGGGTTTTTATGTCACAAGGACGCCATATGACCTCACTAGTAAAACTAAAAAAAAACTGCTTGGGGTTTTAAAAATGAGTATGTTAGACTGAGTTAATAACGTGCACAGCTATACATTCCAACAGCAAAAATGGATGATTTTGATATTTGAACTCCGATCCTCTTTTGATTGAAATATAAACCTATTTTAAACTTCCGAAAGTAAACTGTTATTTTGTTCAAATAAAACGTTTATGCTTAAACAAATTAGCTAACTGCACGAAAAACATATTTCTAACTCCTACAGAAATGATTTTTTTGGCAACACATAATTAAAAGGAGAAATTGCGGAAATTTTACAAAAGTGAAAAGCGTATTGGGCAATATTTCATAAGTTATTAAAACTAGAATTGCCTAATTAATCATTCCAATCCTTAGGGCTAAAATGTAAAAACGGATTTAAACATGTCTTTGAAAAACATGTCAGCATAATAACACGGAATTCTCTAGATAAAAAAATAAAATAACTATAAATTCAATGCAAAATAAATTCTAGGAAAGATCACGAGATATTGTTCAAGTACCTAATATAAAAAGTTCTTTATTGATTAAATTACCGCGGGCTCTTTAAGTCGATCCCTCCCCATCCTCCCAAATGTTTAGATTGCTGTTGAAAAATGAAGATTTTGTAAACCGTAGAATTTAAAAGCTGTAGATGGTTACATCTTCGTTTTGTTTTGTGTTTTAATTAAATAGTTAATGAAGTTGCTTACGAATGAACGTGCAAACGAAAGAATAAACGGATGAGTGAGCGAGCCTGCATTAGTTCCCCATAAAGATTGTTACAGTCAAATCATAACTAAAAATAAATATATGGTTTTGAATTATCAGGTATTTCAACAGGAAGCAAAAGAAGACAAGCAGACGTTTGCAGGTTATAAAAAGAGGATTTACAATAATCGTAGTACCTGTAGAGTGGTGCACACGAGCTGGGCTAGCAGTGCTGATGCAAACATTGGCGGCCTCACACAACTGAGAGTAGCTTGCGGATCGAAAGAGTTTGTGGGTAATTTTTTGCTTCAAAGGCGGAATTCAGCATTCAGTAGTAAAGTGAGGTACAGATACACTTGTTGTAAATTCAGTTTCTTGACAAGGAACACCTGAGGTGTGCGATAACCTTACTCTTTGCATTGTTTGTCAGAACTGCAAAAACTGTTTTTGTTGTATAAACGCGTACGGGGATTAGAAATGCGGATCTGGATTATGAAAAACTCAGCTCACATAGCCAACTTTTTTATTAGTGTAAAAATAAGAAATGCAACACTTCCTTTATTTTTCTGAGAAAACTTTACCTTTAAGCCTCGTTTGCTAGCGACGTAATCACAAACGCAAAGATAAGGTAACAGTGCCAATTGAAAACGAATGTTTAAAAGCCCAAGCATTAAAGAACAAAACTTTTACTAGTTAAAAGGCTTCGTTAATAAATTGACCCCGTTAGAATCAAAATATTTTGATTCTTCATCATACAACTAACAAGATTCTATTGTTGTGCACAACTTTTTCATCTAAGTCTATAATTATCTCCGCCATTTTGTTGAGTTGCTCAAACAAGGGAGAAACTGGCGCAAGTGGTATAACTAGCCAGACAAAGCAAAATGTTGTAGGTTTCTCCTTCCTTGTGCGGTGGTTTTCATTTTGATTATCCGAACTCAAGCACAAGCACAAGCACAAAAAAAAAAAAGAAAAAAAAATTGATCCTTATGTATGCATTTGTGTTTATGCTTGTGCTAAGGCCGTTTTAACGGTTAATAAGAGCTGTTGTGCTTGTGCCCTTGTGCTTGCGTCGCTACTAAAAACCAGGCTCGATACGTTTGAAACTAAAATACTATTTGTACTAGAGTTATAGATGTAATAATTGAGAAATATTGATCAAACCAGTTCAAGTTTGATGTTTTACTTCAATATCGCACGATCGGATTGTTTTACTTACAACTACCAGAAAGCTTTAAGAATTAACGTTCTTATTCAAGTTTTTGAATAGTAGTACGACAGTGCACAAGAATTGTTTGGGAAAGACAGAAAGCAAAGCATTTTGGTAATTGTAGTATGCGATGCAATGGTGCAAATTGGTTGCCCCAGATAACGCAGTATACATGTTTCGGCGCACTCTCATTTCTGTTGCTGTAACTACAAGTGCAACAATTTAACAACAGCATGCGAAGTATTTACCAAACTATGGGCAAATTCCGAGGTACGTTATTTCTCATTAGCATAATTTGTGTGGTACAGTATTTACCAAATTATGGGTCAACTCCCGGGTATATGTTATTGCATATGTGCCTCAGTTTCTAAAATGGGGTAAAAAAAAACTTATTGCAAAACCAACTTTATTGAAAAAATATATGACGGAAAAGTTAAATATTGTTCCTGTGGTGTATTGGAGATCTTACAAACGGTTTTGTCACACCTGAAATTGTAAAGCTAATTTCTCCGACTGAAACACACACATGCCACAAAATCTCTAACTCGTAAGAGGTAAACCAGTTACCAATTTGATTCAGAGATAAGGGGTAGGAGGCTAACCAGATGTTTATTTACAAATCGCGGTGAATTTGATTCAGGGATCACCCAAGACAAATCCAGACAATAATTAGTATGAAGCTTGAGATATTCCCATAACAAATCCAGCACTCTGGGATCCTTGAACCACGCTGCCTAAATGATTTAAGGTACACTAAACAGTCAAAAAGCAACAAATTGCGAGTTTTCTCTCCTTTTGTTTGAAACAGCCGATGTCTTTCGCCAGGCAACACGTTCATGTTCATTTCTTGACAACTTCCGTCTGATTTTAATCCATCTCTACTTTAGAACTTAAAGTTATGCATAATTCACGTTTTTATAAATAAAATAAACATCTTATATTAAGAGATGTTGTGATACAATAATCGATTATAAATGTTAATAAAATACATTTGAACGACGTTTCGGTTAATGATACACCACTATCAGGTTACGAATTTGCAATTTTAAAACTCTTATTTAGTATATTCTAGCTATATAGGGAAACAATACATACTTATTGACTGCCACTGCGGGCCATAGCAGATTTATGGCCCGAGATACTGATGTTGCATGCCCGAGGTACTGATGTTGCACGAGGGCGACATCAAAATCGAGGCTTCATCAATCCGCTGTGGCCCAAAGTGACAGTCAATAAGCTTATATATTGTTTTATCCCATGCCTTAAAAAATACAACCAGTCAGACTCCTTGGAATGATGCTGCATATTCTGCGGTATCCTACGGGTAATATCCAACGGGTGGTATTCCACCCGGCTTTCCCGCCATTACATGCGAGAGACTCGAAACGGAACCAAAACTGTGTGCATACGTTTCCGAAATGGCGCCAGAGTTGTCGGTCAACGTTGTGAGAGTTTAAAACGTCAGTACAAACTGCGGGTTTAGTTTTTGGTTCTCCATGCCGCATTTTATTAGTTATATGTATTTTTTAAGGCATGGGATAAATTAGTTATGCAATGATGTCTCATGGGATACCGTGAAAATGCCACTTGTCACTTCTATGTTCTTCCTATACACACTCGCCTCCCACTCGAAACCATTGCATAACTACTATAGCTTCACAAAATAGTCACAAACAACAATAAATTCAGTGAAAAGCGGTTTTCAGCTTGCCGGGGAACAACTGGTTGTGGACCGCAAGTCCGGATGTTAAGCAAACAAATTATTTGCTGACTGCGACCTCAACCAATCTGACCAATCAGAACTGTCTATTTCAAACAAATTTGCATATCATGTAACAATTAACACTTATTTACTGAAACCGAGGGAAACAGTATGTTTTGTGATCCAGAGACCGAAGATATTTTACTGATTTCTCAAGGGCTAAGTAAGGAGGTAATTTATTATCATATAATGTGTTAAAGCTAACAATAAAAAAAACCCAGTGAACAAGATAAAACTGGCTATATAATTGAAACAATGTTGACAGTTTTTGTTTCAGTATCAATTCCGTTGATAAAATAAGTTATCCTTTTGATCAAAATTAAACGTGATGTTTCAGTTACCCGACATTCACGTGATCATCTCTTAACCAATAAGATACTTGAACAAATTAACTTTGACACTTGATATAATAATAAAGTTTATAACATTAAATAGATAACACTTGGCTTTGACAGAGTCACTTTGAATATAAAGGTCATTTTGCTGTAGTTGCCAAGGAATTTACATTGTTAAGAAATTTTTCCTTTTGTTTCTTTGTTGTGTGTTTGGTGACATAAAGTGGCACTGTTTGTCCTTTTATTTTATATATAGAGGATATTACACGATGGCGCGAACATACGAAGTTTACTTCGAGTGGGAAAAAGATAATTTCTTATTTGTGTAATTTCATTTATATTATAGAGATATGAGTGTTCAAAAAAAAACATTAGAGGAAAAAGACAGGAAAAACGAAGGAATGACGTCAGCGATATCATCACTTGTGCGAATATAGAAAATATGTTACTCGTATCCCGGATGTAGTTTCATATATGAAATTTTCGAGCTGCGTGTTTTACAGTAAGACACACATTGTTTAGGTAATAATGAATATTATTGTTCCACTTACATTCGGAACACGATGATGGTGTTTTAATTTCAGCACCAAAACGTAAATTGACAATATTATTCTTTGGTTTTATAGTATTAAAAAACAATACTTATGATATTTAAAAATTATTATTTTGTTTCGGTTGCAAAAAATATACTAATAAATCTATTTAAACCATGAGTCAATTTCGCAAACGTGACTGGCTCAAATTGAATACTTTGTAAAGTCAGTGTAGACTGAAATATTAACATTCTTTCACCAAAAGCTACAATGTAGAAGTTCGTGCGAGACTCAGTTTTCGTTCTTATATATAGTCTGCATTGGTGATAAAAGCAGTTACGAGCCCCTGAAACCTTTACTCGACATGCAGTGGTATCGGAGAAGGAGAGTGAATCAAGTTTCTTTCATCACACAGTTGATATTTTTTCTTCCCTAGTGAAGTCGTTCTCCTTCCTTGCTGTTGGTTCATTTACCTGGGCAGCGTTTTGTCTGTAGGAATAAAACAAGATGGCCTTAGCTTACACTGAATATAAGTACTTCGGTACTATTTCAAATTAGAAAAAAAAAATTGTAATAAATGGGACGCTGCGTCGGTGTTTCTACAGAAACAGTTGTAAAAAATTTTTTAAGTTGTGTACACCGTAAAGATTGAATGAAACTGATGTTTCGGACTAAAGTCCTTCGTCGGAGTGAGTGTCACACTACTTAGGTAGGTGCCTTCTTGGGAAAGGAGTTATAGAAGCTTTGTGTGCATAGTGTTTTGAAAATGTTTTTACAATTTCTTTGTACTTTGAGGTATCTCATTGCATAATTTGGCTGCAAAACAAGAAACAGATTTATGTATAATTGGTCCTTGAAGATTGAATGTGAAATTTGTGAGAAATAGCGGACCGTGTAGTATAAGTATGAATTTCAGAAACATCATTCAATAATATTTTGAGTTGTTGAAGTTGCAACTTTGTTTCTGATTATCATACAGACGTGAAAATTTAGAGGGTTCAAGAGTACCTTGTTAATTTGCATTGACAAGTTTCCCTTTGCGAATTTCCAAGTAAGCAACGTTTTGAATTATCGAACTTTTTCGTTAATGTTAATAAAATTAGTTTACCTTAAATTGTAAAAGGGTGTATTAAAAGGGATTTTGAATAGCATGCGACATTCACTCTTTAGAGGAGATTCAACCAACTTTTATAATTGAAGACGTAAATGTTTAGTCAATGAACTTTATAAAAAGAAAGCAAAAGTAAATTTAAAAATCCTGACACCGTTTTGGAGCTCATGATATAAGGTATCATTGTGCCCAATTGTTAGGCATCCGCAATAGGTAAAAAATTGATGGAATGAACTTCTTATATAGCTGCACGTGTTATTAAAATTTGTTTGGAGAAAAACGCATTTGAAAGAAACAATTATAAATTTTATTTTAGAAAATCCAAGTTTGAGTTCTTTAGCGCTTTTAGAGTTCATATGAGGTCGGCTTCAACTCGCAACATTGCATTGGCAAGCCAGGTGGTAAACATGGCCGCAAATGGATTTTCACCCACGAACGGTTTGTTTCTTTTTTTGCCCTTTCTTTT
>JAPEIX020244740.1:0-14911 GCA_026122405.2 Zoanthus sansibaricus
GATTTTAGATATATTATCTTAAACCTATCTTTAGATGCATTATTGGAAGATAGGTTTTAGGTGTGATTATCTGAAACCTATCTTTCTATCAGAAATTAACAGATACGATTAAGTTACAGTATATATAAACTATCTACTTTTGCAGAATTGCAAATGCACAATATCTGAATCCTATCTTGAAATGAACTGCTATAGGAGAGATTTTAGATATATTATCTTAAACCTATCTTTAGATGCATTATTGGAAGATAGGTTTTAGGTGTGATTATCTGAAACTCTTTCTGTCAGAAATTAACAGATAGGATTAAGTTATAGTATCTATAATCTATCTACTTTTGCAGACTTGCAAATGCACAATATCTGAACCCTATCTTGAAATGAACTGCTATAGGAGAGATTTTAGATATATTATCTCAAACCTATCTTTAGATGCATTATTGGAAGATAGGTTTTAGGTGTGATTATCTGAAATCTATCTTACAGTAAGAAATTGACAGATAGAATTAAGTTATGCTATCTATAATCTATCTACTTTTGCAAGCTCGCAAATGCACATTATCTGAACCCTATCTTTAAGTGAAGTACAATAAGATAGTTTTAAGATATAATTTCTAAAACCTATCTTCAGACGTACTGTTAGAAGATAGGTTTAAGATGTGATTATCTTAAATCAATCATTCAGTCAGAAGGTAACAGAAAGGATTAAGTTATACTATCTACAATCTATCTAGATACTTTTAGACTCTTAAATGCACATTATCTGAACCCTATCTTTAAATGAGCAGAACCCTATCTTTACAGCCCGATGGTCTAAACAAATGCATAAGATAAAAATGCAGAGATCTCTACACTAAAAATTAGTAAAAACGTTGTTCATGACATTTAATTTTTGTAAAGAAAGCATAATTTGTATTCCAAGCACTAGCTGTTGTTAATTAGAAGTTCTAAACTGCTTACTAATTATCATTGATTTTTTAATGTAACAAAACAATAATCAGGTAATTGATAACACAGGGTATAAATAGAACCCGTAGTATCAAAATATTTTCATTTGTAAGACCCCAGAAGAAGGCCAAAGCTGAAATGCATTGGGTCAATTTAAAATATTAAATATGAAAGGAACATTCTCTTTTTGTACAACCATAATGCGATAAAGCCTATATTTTATTTCGACCATATTAAATCTATCACAACCATATATATTTATATACAACAGATTTCCTTCATTCACCCTGAGTAAGACTGACAAGTCTGTCAAAATATAGGTGATTTTAAAATATTGTGTCCTATCTTTATTTCTATATTTATATAATATTTCTGAATCCTTATAAAAAAACGCAAGCAATTTTTGATAAGCCAACTTATTTGATAAAAATGTTTTGGCCTTAGTTTGGCCTCCTTAAGTTAAAAAGCAAAAAAAAAAAGATAAATACTGTATAACACACAGAGTAATGAATGTATTAATATTCATCTTTAACTAATTTTGAACCTTTCATTAAGATATATTGAATAATGTGATGAAAATATAAAAGAAATCTAAATAATTCTTATGCTTTTACAAAATTGCTCACAGTTTTCATGGAAGATTGATAAAAAAAAATTATATGGAAGTGTTGGAATTTTTATGAATCTGTGAGAGTAAATAGGAATTATTAAGAATGCTTGTCATTTTTCATTGAGAAAGAATAGGAATTTTTAAAACCCTTATCAGAGCGTTTGATGCAAATTTCAAGAAATTTTAGTTTAACTACAGAATACCCCGCAACTGTCGATAATTTATTTCTGCACATTTGTGGTTCTTTAAAAATAAATGCACGGTTAAATCAAGAACAATAGTTACGGGGTATTCTGTAGTTACTCCGAAATTTTTTATAAACTTGTGCTTTAAGTTTTTTTTTTCTTTTTGGAAAAATTGAGAGTCTTTTAGAACTATAGTCTCAAATTAGATGAGAATGTTTGAGAATTATTGGAAATAACAATAAATCAGATGTATGTTTTCTGACATTAAAGTACTATTAAAGGCAAATAGACATTTTAGTTTTTCCACCTAAATTTATTTAAAAAGGCTATCTTAAGAAGATAGAAAGAAACAAGCAAATAAAGTGAACTTTATAATAAATATAAAAAAAAACAACTTGTGTGTCTCCATTAAATTTTAACATATAATTTGAAAAGACATTAGTGCTGTTAAACATGTCAAAAACAACACCAATACAACAGATTTCTTAAAGTTAGCCTAAAGGCTAAATAAAAGTTAGGTTATACAAGTATATTAACTAATTAAGACAGTCTAATAGTTGAAATGCATTCTTTCGATCAACTTACATTCTTCACAAAATTATTTTCATTGGTAGCTTGCAATTGTATTCAAAATCTGCATTACGAATGTTCGGATGTTGTAGCACAGAGCATTTATACCTCAAACTGATACAGAAATAACCGAAAACCCAGAAGAAAGAAGGTCCAAGAATCAGAACCAAATCAGTTCCTTCGTCGGCCATGTTTTTTTAAGAATCGCATGTGGAGGCTTGGCACTAGTTACCAGCTCACCTGCAGAGGTCTTCTGAAATTCGAAAATTAAACAAGATCATATTTCGGCGGCATTTTGAGTTTGGTCAACGGCAAGGATGACGCTTTGAAACTGAAGTTCTATCCTACAAGTTCAGAGTGAAAGGTAAGTTTTTTTTGTTTAAGTATGGATCGTTAAAGCAAGTTTCATATTTACATAGGACATGATTGCATCAAGATTCACAACAATTACTATTAATGACTTGTATTTTATGTTTTGTTGCATAAGTAGATCGTTAGGCGTTATTCAGGTCTTTTAATTTCTCTTAGTCTTTGAAATGAATCTAAGAACTAGCTTGGATTGACCTATATTGGCTTCTTTTATACACAAATATATTGGTTTGCTCTTACTGGTAAAAATTTTCCGTATTGGCGCATACTTCTTACACGCTTTTTTGTAAGAACCAGTAAATTTACCGAAACTCAAATTTGGCTCCTTCAGCCTCATTTGGATATTGTTACTAAAATTTTTACTTTTGTGAGCGGTTTGAAATGATTTGAAATCAAAACAAAGAGACAAGACAATGCAAAACAATGTTGATAGTTTGTATTATGAGGAGATCCATCATTACATAATATAAATTGTGCTCAGTAGATACACAAGAATGAGTAACGGTGCTTCTGTTTTTCTACTGTGCACATTGTGAACGTAAGTTTTAAGATTCAGTTAAGTTTTAACCAGAAACATTTTCCCTTTATATAAGCTTCAGTCTAAGCTTGTTCCTAAATTTTTCTTAATTTTTGGCCAATCTGAGCCTCATTGTTGTTATAAAAAATGGGTGTAGACTTCGATAAGGAAAACACTAAAGGCTAATTGCAACTTCGTCAAATTATTCAATAGACTTAGAGTCAGGCCAAATAGGCTATTCCCGTAGTCCATAAGGCCGAGAGGTCTAGAATTATTTTAATATAAACCTACTAATCGATCAAAAAAGGATGTTCAAATTAAATTATCAATGAAATCCTCAAATATTATAGCAAAACAGGGCCTCAATACCGTTCTGATCTGCTATCTTTTCTACCTCGATCTAGTAGAAAAGCCAATCAGAACCCGTAGAGAACAATTTCATTTTTCATTTCATAGGAACTTTAATCATGGAAACTAACCCTTTCCCAGAGCCTATAACTTTATATTATATAGTGATATACCAGGGTTGTCAATATGCGCCGGCGACCGGCGATATCGCCCGTAACTTGAAGGTTTTCGCCGGCTGAAAATTGGCATAATTAAGCGGGAAAAAAGTGATCATTAGAAAAGCGATTTGAGAAAAAAAATAGATAAAATAAAGGTGCCATCTAACGTCAGACTATCTCCTCCAACTTTAAATTTTATTGACAACCCTGATATACACGATGAAACTGTATGCACAAATAAGTATGCTTCGCCAGCATGGAATTGATCCCAATCCTTTTTATCAAATTTAATGTTGTAGGCATTAAATGTAATTTGTAACTTTTGACTTTTGAATTCAATACAATTGGTGTACTTAGAATAAATTTTAAAGCATTTTTTCAGTTTTTCAAGTACTGAACCATTTCCTGCGTATAAAATGATTATATTTAAACATGGCAAAGAGAGCTGTATTTGTTCCTGGGAAGGTTTTTAGTTATCTAGAAGGCTTTTTCAGCTTTTGGATCCCTAAGTGTATGAATAATCCACTGGGACTGCATATTTTTGAATGTTAATTGTAATACTGTACATTTAAAAATATAATATTTGAATCAATTTTTAACAGTTAATAAAACTTTAACCTGGTTCTGGTGTTTGTAGAATGTAACATAAAACAATTTGTTTAGTTACATTTATTTAGTGCTATGCCTATTTCTCCAGCTCTGCTATCTGCCCAGTACAGACATGTGTAAAGACTGCAGAATCGAATAGAATAAAGAATATATATATTCAGCTTTCATTCAATTTTTAACTGAGTCAGCATATTTCCTGTGTATAAAACGATTACATTGAGTAAGATCCTTGTAAGGGACCTCGAGTCCTATTATCTTTACTCCCTGGAGCCTTGCTAGGGCCCTAAATGTTATAAATAAATAAATAAATATTATACAACTTGTTAATGTTTGAAATTTGAAATATTATTTTTCATTTATTTTTACTTAACTTTCAGCATTCAAAATGGAGAAATTTGGAGTGAGTGCTGTGCACAGTGGTAAACGCTTCTCGAAGGAATAGAAATGCAGCAAATAATTCTCGTACCATCAGTTAAAGCTAAGAAATAAAACAAATTCATACTTTAGTTTTTTCTTATTTGTTACTTTGAAGATTAACTTAATTTATAATTAAGTGATCACACTTTGAAGATTATAACAATTATTAATTATAACATTTTTATACATATTATAGTTGTTAATAAACTTTGTAAAAAATGTTCTTGTGTTTATTTATATCTATACATGAATTCACTGTCATCTTTTTCAACTGACAAAATAAATTGAATTAATAGTATGACTCAGTTCAGCGAGCATAAATTTATTATTAGTTCTGTGTTTGGTATAAATAATTGTACAAGATCAGTCTGATGATAACTTATATTAAGTTTATGTGCGTATCTTCCTGATTTAAGTAATCACTTCTAAACTCTATTTTTAATTGAGGCAGCTTGTTTGTCTATTTCATGTTCTATGTAAAAAAACAGCAAGAATAGTTGCATATTCCATGTCAATTCATTGTCTGCAGTACAATAAAAGGACATGGTTGACTTGACCATAACAATTAAAATAGGACATAGTTTACCAATGTTGAAATAACATATTGCAGCATGTTATTTCATACTACATTTCAGTTTTGAATATACTCACACTGTGGTTCTTGAGAAATCTGATTCAGGACTGAAATCAGATTCACGTGTTACCGCTACCATGGTTTGCCATAGTCAACCATATTCTTTGACCATGGTTAACCATGGTTGACCTTCCTTTCCACAGTTGGCCTGACCATGGTTAACCATGAATGACCCTTTTTTCACTGTTAGTCTGACCATGGTTGACTATCGCCAGCCATGTTCTTTGACCATGCATGGTTAACCATGAGTGACCATGTAACCTATCACAGTTAGTTTAGATAGAAATTAGCTTGTATGGAAAGATACTAAATAGTCAGGAAATGGATAGGTTATGGATAGTTTTGGGATAGGAAAAAGATAGTATTGTGGTACAGATAGGAATTAGCTAGTATGGAAAGATAGTATTTACCTAGTTTAAATATGTCATTTAGATAGTCTTGGAAAGATAGGATGTGGATATGAAATAACTAGTTATTAGATAATGTGTCAAATAGGTTTCCTCTAGTAAAAAGTTAGTTAAATATGTCAGAAAAGATAGGTTTGAGATAGACATGGAAGATAGGAAATAAATAGATACAAAAGATAGCAAATAGATATGAGAAAGACAGGAGTTAGATAGCCACGTCAGATAGCTTTTAGTTAGGAAAAAGATAGTGTTGATTTCAGTAAGGGTGGAGATACTGGCAGGCAAACCAAATCGCACAAACAGACATGACGGACTCAGAGTGCACAACTGCGGACCTGGAAAAGAGATTGGAATTTGTCTCCCGCGAATTAATATTAAAAGTAAGTAAAAGTAAAATATTATTATTATTGTAGCAATTCTCTAAATGACTGGTCATACTGGCAGACATTCCAAATCGCACAAACAGACATTTTTCCTGCCACTGTTTTTTTGATAATTTTAATGTCCGTTTTAATCTTCTTCCTGCATCTGTTTGTTGGGATGGCGAGTGTTCTGCACTTTTCTAAGTTTCTTAGTTACTAGTGAATTGGTTTGCAACAGAAGATTTTATTCGTCAGTTCTGTTTTTCGATTCCTTACTATCTAGTAACTGAACAAACGTTGCAGCATTTTTATAGCATCATCATCATCTTGATCTTATAGATGACACTATCATCATGTGTTCAAAAGCGGCTGAGGAAATCTTTAATAATGGTAGTTTTATTTTCGTTACTAGAAAAAAGAATTACTTGTAACCCTAAACCAAGCTAGTGAACTAAAGAATCATGATGAACATCAAGAATGAAATCATTTGTCATTGATTTCCTAAGAAAAGATTTGACTTCCAGAGTGTTAACAGTTTTACCCAATGGTAACAACTTGCTAAATAGTCATCATGAACATCAATAATGAAATAATGTTTCACTCATCTCTAAGGGAGAGATTTAACTCCTCGAGTGTCTACATTTTTACACAATGGTATCAACTCGCTGGATATTTAACATGTCCCAGATTTTTGAAATTTTTTATTGTTTTTGTTGTATTGACAACATTTTGATCCTTTTTAGTTGATGAAGTTCGTCTTGCCATAGGACCAAGCGATTCAGCGGGTCGTGTAGAAGTTTTGGTAAATGGTACACGGAGAACTATGTGTGACGATCGGTTTGACATTTATCTGACGCGAAGATCGTTTGTCGAATGCCCGGATTTCCTGCCGCAAGAAGTTTTTGGTGCTGGAGCAGAAATTGTGGCCGTGGATCTGGACCAATATGGTTGGACAATCTTCAATGTTTGGGAAGTGAAACATCTATAAACCAATGTTCCCATAATGGTTTCGGAGTACACAACCTTTCACACAGCGACGACGTTGGAGTTGTTTGCCGGCCGCGACAAAATGTTAAAAGTAAGGGACTCAAATTATCATTAATGTTGTTATTCTCCAAAAGAAGGAGTGTGCTTGCAGGCATAACAAATTTCACACACAGAGGCATTATTCCGGCCACTTCCTTCAATGATGATTTTAATTATTTCGTCGCTAAACCTATCTCGTGGTGCTCACTACTCCTGGAATTCCTGAAAAACTTCTGGAATTTAGAAATCTTTTTCCAAGGAACTGGAAAACTCCAGGAAAAACAAATGATTTCCATAAACTCCTGGAAAACTACTGGAATTTTGTGAAAAAATTTTAAACAGTTCTATTGACAAACCAAAACCTGCGGAAGCATCTAACTCATGATTCTATTTTTTTGTCTTTTATGTAGATTCAATTTCAACATTTTTTTTCTGGGACTGGAAAGCTGAAGAACTGCACAATTTATTTGGTGGCGTAGTTACTCGTTATGTTTTTGCAAGGGAGATTTTATGATTGGGTCCTTAAAAATAAATTTTCTACCCTAGAGACCTGGAAAACCCCTGGAATTTTCTTATCATCAGTCAGTTAGCACCATGCTATCTTTATTTACTGTTTTTTGTTTTAGTGCTAAATTGGGTCTTGGTGTATTTTTTTTTCTCACTCCTTGTTCCCATGTCAACGCAATACTTGATGCGTATTTCTTGTCCATTCTTTTCTTATTATAGTTGTTCTTGTATCTACTTGTTCGGTTGACAAATGTTCTGCGGTTAATCTAGGTTTCTAAGTTGCTAGTGAATTGTTTTTTTCAATAAAACATGTCATTCGTAAATGTTGTTTTTCAATTCTGTATTAACAAGAAGTCGAAGCTAGAACCTTGTGGCTAGGGAAATGTTACTAGATACGCAAAACAAGCCGCCGTGTTCTACAAACGCTTAGACTTATGGTATAGACAATTTGCGTAACAACTTTTTCTATTGTAATCTTGTATACACTCGTATGTATATATATGGACGGTAACGCAAAGTGTGCTGTCTAATGAAAAAACTACACATTTTAATTCTTGTGTTAATTAAGTCAATGAATATTTTAATGTTTGTTGTTTTATATAGCGGAATACAAATATGAAAACTTCAGGTCCATCGCATGAAGGGAAGACGCGTTTGGTGCGTACGTACTTCCCCACAATAGTACAGAAGAGAAGCCCAAACTGAAAAATTTGTCAGAATGATCGTGCCTTCGTCCAACAAAGATGATTTTGGAAATTGCAAAACAAAAAATTATAGATTACAAACATAAGACTAAATAAAATAACTTATTATCTATCTGAAGGATCGCAGCGGCGTTTCTAAGCATCGTCATCATCATTTCCTTTATCTTAGCTGACAATATCAAATTCTATTGAAAAGCGGCTTTCAAAAGTTACCCTTGGAAATGGTAGTTTTATTTGCGTTACTAGAAAATATAACTGCTTTTAATTCTAAACCAAACTAGTGATCTAAAAGGTCATCGTGAACATCAGCAATGAAATCAATTTTCATTCGTCTCCAAATAAAAACTTAACCTCCCCGACTATCTTCAGTTTCACCCGCCGATGGTCACAACTCACTAGATAGCTATCTTTTCTCAAATGTCTGGGATATACTTTTGTATTTGTTTTATTGACAACTTTTTGAAAATTTTCAGTTGATGAAGTCCGCTTTGCCAATGGACCAAGCAATTCAGCAGGTCGTGTCGCGACGATTATTACAACCGCATAACGTGTTCAGGTACGCGACATCTGCTAGAAATTTCGTTCCGGTTAGCCTGCCTCTTAACCTCTAAGTAACGCCATTGTCACCGCAGTACCAACTCAGCCTCATTAAAAAAAGATGTTATTGTAACCGTTTGCAAAATCATAATATCTAATGTATCGGGTATCACAATAGCACTCCATTTAAGACGCCAGATGCCAACCCTTAACAGTACATTTAGATCGCTTAGACCTAAAATGCATATCTTATTATCATTATTGTTTTCAGAATTAATGTTATTGAGCTGCCTAACGCTAAGGTTAATGACACTAGTCAGGTTGACTCGTTCGTTTAATGTAGGACGCTACTATTACATGGAAGTTTGTCGAAGACTCAAGGGCCAACGCGTTCGTCTCCAGTTCCCCCCGTTGCGCTTGAATTACCGAGCCTGTTTAACGTTTTATTACCACATGTACGGATCAGATATAGGAACCCTTATGGTGGTGGTAAATGGTCGTTTGGTATGGAAACTACGTGAAAACCAGGGAAACCAATGACACGTTGCAACTGTACCTATTCTTCACCCTGGACTGAAAAAGGTACTTGAGTTTGAGGGATCTATAGTAAGGAATCGTGAATAATGTTTTAGGCCAAACTCAGCTTCATTAGAAGTTGTTAGTTTATTTGTTTTGAAATGTAATGAATTATAAAACTGATCCGTAAATAACCGATTAAAGCACTTATCGCTAGTGTTTGAAAATATCAAAGTTTCTGCTACAAAAGAGAACAAGAAACCTGATTCTAGTGGTGAAAAAGTAGTTTTGGGTTGTGGCTTAAATAATACTTATTAGATATAGATAGCTGATGAGTGCTACTATCTGACTTTAAAACACTGCAAAGAGCTCTAAGGCAACAATTTTGGCGGCAAGTACTCCTTAAATCTACTGTGAATAAAAGTGAGTCTGGGTATTAGCACCGTACATGAACAGCTGTTTATCTTCTCGGGCATCATCAGTTTTGCGTAGCTAATAAACAGGCTTATATATTTCCATTGAGGATAATAAGTTACAGTGAAAGCGTGACGTTTTCATACTAAAATACACTTTTCAAATGTTTGTTGCTCACAAGTAATCATGTTAGTAGGCATTGATAATAAACACAAACTAAGAATTCAACACAGTTACAAAAGCACAATGTTACGATATTGTTAAATACAAATGCATTGCCTATATTAAACATTAAATTCGTAAAAGCCTTAGTTTAACAACTAAAATAATTATACTACAAAACCTAGACAAAAATAACTGCTCTTACATTTATTTATAACAAGCTGTCCACTTACGAAAGCATTGCTGTTTAAAGATCTAGATTACTGAGATTTTTTGTTGTGTTTTGAAGATAACAGTTGAAGGAATTGTGGGAAAGGGCTTCCGAAGTGACATTGCAGTTGACGAAATCTCAGTAGTGGAACACCACAGTTGGGGACCAGCTATCTGCGTCTTTGCTCCAAGTTGTGCAAAAATTCCCAAAAGTTTAAAGCCACTTCGATAACGGACACGATTCTTCCTTCCTGACTGTAACCAACTGTGACATTGGATTTGGCTTTACGACGGTTCGATCAAAAGCAAAGATTTCTTTAGGACTATTATGACACATTTATTGATTTTCTTGAGAGATAGTTAGGCTTCTCTAAGTTTGATTGCCCATCAAAAAACCAGAGTGGGTATTAGAAAATTTGCGCTTGGAGTTTTTATAATGGTTTTTCGTAAGTAGTATAGGACTAAGCTGAATATTTGAGAGCACTTGCCTGCCTTGTTACCCGGACTCAAGAAGCGAGAGGGCCCTGGGAACGAGGTTGCGATACTTTAAATAGATAAGTTGAATTGTTTACAGTATTGAATATTATAATATACTGCTAAGTAATGTGAAATAAAATTGAAGAACAGACCAAAGTTAGTTATTACATGAAAATTATGCAGATCTATTATTTACTTTAATTTCTGTTTTGGACCGTATTACTTTTTATGGCAGCTTGCATACTGATTTTGTGTCAGCCTTCAGAAGTAGAGTGTGTAATTCAAAGACGCACCGTTTTGATGATTGTACAACATTTCGTTTAGTAGCAAAAGTTGATGAATACCTTATTCTTAGAGATTCTTTCTTAAGTGATTTTAGACATTGTAGCCAGATTTTTTGCCGTTGTTACTCCGCTTTGAATCTACGTTTAATGCCCCATTCACACCAGACCTTAACCATGGTTAAAATGTGTTTAATTAAACAAGGTGTCCGTTCACACTGCACGCGCACGCAACTAAACTAGGTTTAAACCATGTTTAACTAAACTACCTCGGGTAGGTAGTTTTAAGGTTGTTTAAAAATGGCGACCAAACGCGGGCGAACGTGGGAAAAAGACGAGACTCTCGTACTTTTGGAAATTTGGGGGGACGAAAATACCCAAGAACGTTTAAGAACATGCAACAGGAAAAAAAAAATATGGAATGACATTAGCCTCCATTTAAGAGCCTCAGGCTATGAAGATAGAGAAGGCGAAGCGTGCAAAACCAGAATACATACACCGATATCCGCCTACCGCCGTTACAAAGATGGTTGTTCAAAGACCGGAACTGCAACTCCAAAAGCCAAAGTGCCCTTTTTTGATGAGCTGGACAATATTCTGGGAGAAAAACCTTGTACTAGACCAGCTGTAATTATCAATTCGCTGAAAGAAAGCAAACAGCAAGCCGGGAAGGCAGATGAAAACAAAGTAGAACAACAGCAGAAGGAAGACGAAGATGTTTTTGTCGATGGAGATGCCCAGGAGGACGAAGTATTTGAAATGGAGGAAAACAACAACACAGCTTTTGAAGGTTAGTAGTTTTTCGTGACAATGTTTACAAATTTGGGGATAATTTCCGTACTGGTGTGTACTTTATGCATGCAGTTTTATTGTGTATATTAGTGTAGAAGTTAGGGTCTGGGAAAGAGCTAGTTTTTATGATTAAACAATAGTTCACCCCAATATGGAAATTTTACCCAAATTTGAACACTTATGGCTAGTGTTACCGCCTCATGAAACGTGTTTGCTCAAACCAACATGGCGGACGACACCAATTGACATTTTTCGAACTTTTCAGACCTTTTCACCGTACATTCCTGTTCAACACAAAACGATAGTAACTGAAATTCTTGTTGTTTTTTGTGACTAGAAGAGAAGCCCGTATCAAACAAAAAAAGAAAAAGAAGAACAACCAATGAGATGATTTTGACACAAATGAATGATGTTATCAAGGGATTTATGCAGTGGCAACGAGAGAGTGATGATGCTTTTTATCAGGCAGAGATGGAAAGGGAAAGAAGAGAAGAGGAGAGAGAAGATAAAAGGAGAAAGGAAGATCAGGAATTTTTTCTGAGGCTAGCTTCTGTCTTAAAAAAGTAAGGAACTTTAGAGAATTGCAAGTTTAATAAATTTAATTTGGCTTGATATTTTAATCAATTCTATTTATAAATGTATTACTTTTACCAAAAAATGATGAAAGTTATTCAGTTAGGTTATGAAAAACCAATACTTATCAAATTTGTACTTTTTTTGTGAAAATAAAAAATGCATTATTGCCATTAAAATAATTGTTTAATTTCACACATTGTGTTAAATATGATTTTATTAATAAAAACACTGAATAAATTGGGTAATAACTGCACCAATAAAATTATTTTATTCCCTAAACTTCTTCTTTTCTCTAGATTTTTTTCCAGTCTTGAATTGTACCTGAGATGACTAATTATCACTCGGGCTCTGAGTGATATCAGTGAATATTCTCAACACTTCCCATTTTAATTTAGCATCTTGGTTGACCTTTGCCCCGAAATGATGCTGTCTCTTTATTATTGGTCTACCGAGAAGTTCAGAAACAAAAAGCAGTTTAGTAGAGATTCCCTGAGGATGGCTCAAAAGATGAGCTGAAATTTTTGGACTAGGAATATAGAACAGAGTTGCATGTAATTATAACTCACAAAATTAAATCCAAATATATATTAATTCTTACCTTTGATTAGTCTAGGGTTACAAATCAAGTATCCATGCAGTATTTAACAATTCTCTAAACTCAGCGATTACAAGGGATAAGCAATAAGTAGTTTGCGTATAATTAAAAACTTTTATTCAAACATTTTACTGGATTTTTAAATTTAAAAAAAGTAGAAAAGTAAAAAGTAAAGTAAAAACTGTTTTACAAAAGAGAAGCTTAATACTACCAGTGTAGATAGGCAGAATGATTGTATTAATTATGATGAGAAACAGTAAGAATGAGGTCAATAACAATAAAAAATTAACTGTCAAGATAAGACAGTTAAATAGACAAAAGAAAAAATCAGATTCTACTAAGGTGCATATTTTTTTAAAAGTTTTTTGCAAGTTAAATAATAGAAGTTATACCAGTCCATAACAACATCTTCTGAAACATCCACAATAAAATTATGTATTTGCATTTTATAACAATTTTTCTTCAAAGAAATTCAATATACTTCATAATCAGTATTTTATCAAATGCTTTTTTTTAAAAATTTAAAGTGCTA
Source organism: Zoanthus sansibaricus (assembly GCA_026122405.2). Classification (NCBI taxonomy): domain Eukaryota; kingdom Metazoa; phylum Cnidaria; class Anthozoa; order Zoantharia; family Zoanthidae; genus Zoanthus; species Zoanthus sansibaricus. The sequence goes on from JAPEIX020244740.1 coordinate 13,461, forward strand.
CTATGATCAAATTTTTACCCCTTGATCTTTTAGATTAATCACATAGAATTTTGCAGAAAAGATTACAGACCCTGTTTACTGTTTACAGATATCTGCATTGGTGCCAGAAATATTTAATTTTGAAAAGTGAGTCACAAATTGACTGATATATCCTTGTTTATCATATTTGATCAAATTCAGTTGAGTATATGACATCATAACTTGGCTAATTTGCATATTTTACAAACTTGAGAGTCTCTGGAACTAAAAGAGATATTTAAAAACAGTAAACAGCATTTTTACTCTTATACAAGCTTCTTGTCTATGTTTTAAAATTTGAATGATGTAATTTTCATCATAGTGGCACTTTTAATTGTATGTCAGGATTTTCAATTTGATTTGTCTGATGAAGAAAGCTTACAGAAAGTCCTTGATTGCATCTCTTATTTGCATTGCAGCCCTATTTTGCCCATGATTGATGTTATTGTGGTTGATGGCGATAATGGGCTGGACTTCATTCAGCCACTGATTATTGAAACCCTCACTCTTCATCTCACAATAATTATGTAAGACACAGCAGGCAGCGATGACAGTACAGCAGTTCTCAACATTTAAATCAAGCTGCTTCCTTAAAACTCTAAATCTTGCCTTCATCCTCCCAAACGCATTTTCTACAACAACCCTTGTGGAACTGTGAATGTTATTGAACTTAGTTTCTTGCTGTGTAAGGTTTCCTTTGTCAGTATATGGTTTTATCAGCCACTCTTGAAGGCCATATGCAGAGTCACCAAGGATAAGTGGGCCTACCATCTCACCATTGATCATCTTCGACAGGTTTGCAGGGAAAAACACTCTCTGGCAGCAAGCATTGAAAAGATTGGAATTTCTGGAAACCCTTGAGTCATGTACTTTTCCAGGCCAACCAACACATATGTCTCTGAATAAATAGTTGCAGTCCACTAATGCTTGCAGTACAATTGAGTGAAACCCTTTTCGATTGACATAATCCTCATGATTTGTATTTGGTGCTTGAATAGGTATGTGCGATCCATCTATCACCCCGACAACCTACATGTACAATAATAATAATAATAATAATTTATGAAACTTCTATTTTATGATAAATCATCTAAATATACTAATACAAATCTCTCTAATGGCAGGTAATTTGTACTTGAATTAGGATACATTTTCAAAGACATTTAAATATACAAATATAAATCTAAAAAAATTATTAATGTATTATATCCAACCATTAAAAATATTTGTTTTGGTTTAAAACTGCCCTTTAGATTGAAATTTTCAAACCAGTTTTTCACACAGTCATTTTAAACCTCTCTTCTGATTGGTTCATTCAAATCACGCGCGTGCGACAACAAATTCCGCAAAGATGTCATTTGAATGAACCAATCAGAAGAGAGGTTTATAAATGACTGTGTGCACTGTTGCATGACGAACCTAAACACGCATTA
>JAPEIX020245227.1:0-14909 GCA_026122405.2 Zoanthus sansibaricus
ATCCAAAAATTTTAATATAAATAAATTAAATATAAATAAGTAAAAATGAAAAACAAAAACAAAAAAACAAAAAAAAAAAACGTTTCCAAATATTTCAACCCGGGCTCGAACCCGGGATCGAACCCCGAGTCTGTTGCATCTAAAGCTGATAAGCTAACCACTAGGCTATGACATCATCAGAAGTGAAATTGGCCTGGGAACGAGGTTGCACAAACGTGACCCGACGAAAACTAATAAAATAAAAAAAATAAATAAAAAAAATAAGAAACTCGATGCATTTTATGACTCTGCCCTCGTGCAGAGTAACAAATAGACCTCTCAGTCTCATAGATTACGAGTTTGAATAGCCCATTCGACCTACGGGCTATTAGAGAGCTTTTAAAATCACCGGGACATTTCTTCGCGACGGAGGTCAATTTTCTGAGAGTAGAGTGGATCGAGAACGGCGTTTTTGGTGCCATTTTTTAAGCAGCGAGCGTGCTACCAAGACGGACGCATACAGGGTAAAAATGCGCGAAAACTAACTTTGAAGAGTTTACTCGTGAACAAAATGATTGCAAAACCGTTTACAATGTGTAAGGCAAGCCATAAACCTGGAGCAAAAGTCAGTGTTAAAGTAAGATAATTATTTACTTTAAAAGATTATTGCCAATTTGCTCGCTGCTTGAAGCCATAACTTTGATGAAAAAACTTCGCAGTTCTGACAGACCAACACGGAGGCAAAAAGTGGCTTGCAGGCCTCCGTGATGATCATCACGACCACATGACGTCTTCAAGTACGCGGCATCTGCTGACAGTTTAGTTCCGGTTGGCCTCCGTGACAACGAGAACGAGAACACCCGGTGTTTAAGCTCTCTATTGACTCCTAGTCCATTTGTCCTCAAAGTCTAATTGTTAATCATACTCACTCAGTTTTTTCATCCTCTTCAAACATGTAGGAGGATGCTATTGCCAGCATACTTCCATCGTGGCTGAAGGCGAGGGCAGATATTGTGGTCGGGTATCTGTGAAACTATAACCATTCCAGAGTTTAGTAAATTGTTTTCTCAAGCAAAATACCTACTGTAAACGAAAATTCCCGGGACGATTTCCGACACGAGAATTGTAGATTCTCCGGTAATCGATGAGCTACTTTAGCTTAAAATAAAGAGCAGCACTGCCCATGCCTATTTTAAACTGTCGCACGATTCTCTAACCAAAATATCTGCACGATAGTCCTTAAATAAGGTCTCTTCCGTCGTTATACATGTTTTTGAGCCCACAATAAACCTTTTTCATAAATGGCGACTATAATTAATATTCTTTTGTCACACAGTGAGAGGGGAGTTTCACTTGAGGGGGTAGCCGTGACTCATAGTGAAAAACATAAACTGATGGCATGAGCTGGTGCTCTGGCAAATAAAAAGCCCTAAGTTAACACGCAAGACTTGCACTCATTCTCCCAAAGATCCTGTTGATCAAGATCGGTTAGTAAGTTTGAGATCATTTTTCACACCAGAATGTTTGGATTCTTTTGCCTGAAGTGACAAAATTCCATATCCGACTTTGTACTTGTCATACAATAGCTGGGCATGATATGGTAGAGCGTAGCCCAATGTCCGCACTGATATTAACCGCTGAAGGAAAAAAACAAAGATAAAATTTGAAAATATACACGTGGCCAAAGTCTTTCAGTTGGCACAATTCTATCTCATTTATATCAACTTTATTAAAAAGGGTACCTGCATCTCTGAGACGCTATGTTGCTTTTTCAGGAGCTTGCCTATTAACTTTTTCTGACTCTTTCCCCATCTCAGTTTTCAGTACAATCTAATAATGTGTAGCTAAATGTGTCCAGTGCTATGGCTTGTTTTCCTAATAATTTTGTACTTAGATTGTTATTTTTCTTTTTTTTGTCATTATGGTTTTTTAATCCACAGGCAACAAATGCAAGGCCACAACCTAATTTCCTACTCTGATCATAATTGCTTTCTTCCTATTTTTGAGCTGCCTTCCTTGTGCCTTCCTCAAATTTCTCTGCTTGAGAAGCAACTGCTTTCACCTGTCCAGCTCTATCCCTTCTGAATGTAATACAGCTGCATTTGATGCACGTTAATTTTCACTACGGCTGATATTTTTTGAAATGGAAGCTTAAAACATTCAGAAAATCATCCATCTACCTCTTCTTAATGCCTTCTTTTACAATAAATTAAGGAGGTGCTCATTGTGCAGTCGCTGTGGCCTCTGGCGATTAGCAAACTGTCCATTGCATGGGTATTCCAATCACCTAAGAAGATTGTTTGCCATAAAGGTTAGCTCCCGGTCATGTCTCTGACTGAGGAACAAAGCTGTGGGTATGAATTAAGCATGGCCAAATCTTTCTCTCGTTTTCTCTTATTTGGTGGCATCCAGGTGACTGATAATCGGTCACTATTGACTGACCGATTTTTGACGTATCTCCCTTGTGAACATTTGTATAAGGTAATGGATATACTGCTGCTTGATTCAGCTCATTATTAACCCAGCTTTGCCATGATTCGCTGAACTCTACAGTGCACTAATGCCCACAAATAGTGATAAGATTGCCCTCCAGAACTAGCATTTCATCAGAGTGTTGTTTCCAGAGATCTTCCATTACCTGATCCTTCTCTGAAACACTCGGGCAATGAAGCAAATAATGATAATCTCTGCTTCCCGAAATTCCCGAAATTCCAGCAAGTGAGCTACCCAGTAGACATTCCAAGCTCACTTGTTTCGGGTGCCCCATCATCAGACAGCTGAAAGATAAAGTGATTACAAATGTCATTAAACCAGATGAGTTGTTTGCAGAGCCATGGTAAGCCCAAGTGTAAATCTATCATCATACATACCAACACAGTAACAGTGGGAGACACTTCAGGATGATTTTGAATAGTTGACACATGGCCAATATCTAAACTCTTTACAAATCTATCAACCCTCGCATCACTAACAATTTGAGGAATAGCAACATCTAAATCTAATCATTTGATTTTTTTGGTAGCCAATAGTCTTGTTAAGGACTAAAAACAGAATTTTACACACGAAATTACATTTTCTCCGTGACAAAAAAATTTTGATATTTTAATGCAACAGCTTGCTTTAAAGCATCTTCAGAATTGTTGTGATCTTTCATGGCATTGCCAACACTCCTTGCAGATACTTCCCCCTATTGTTCATTATCTGTTCTTTTGTCTCCCTGGCAGCCAAGAAATCCATTGCTCCATAAATAGCTCCCTCTTCCCCTCTATGAACAAAATTAGGAACTTCACTAGTTTCTTTTCGATGTCTATACCTTATGCTATTGATCACAACGAATATCATTTCAAAAGTAGTCGGATTTTTCAGTTTCCTTGATTGTGCCTGCTGTGTCGGGTGAAGTAGTCTTGTTTGCCTTTCATATTCCTGCCTCAGCTGATTTACTATTTGTTGTTGCTCTTCTGCCTCATTTTTTTGTTGTCTGAAATACTTTTTCTAGTTTATAAAAACACTATAAAAATTAAATCATTTCTTCATATACTCTGCTTGGACGTTAATACAACAACAACAACAACAGCAACAACAATCCATCTAGCATTTTATGTTAATTAACAGTTTTTTCACAAGGACTCAAGAAAAGCCAAGTAAACACATTAGTTATGAACCTTTTCATTTATTCAAGTTTTAAAAGGCAAGTTAAACTGCTATCTGCTTTTAAAAATACAAAACCGCATTACAATCTCAACAGATTCAGCACAAAGTAGTTTCCAAAAGTATTAAATTATTAGCTAATTAATATTAGCAAATAATGTTTAAAATCATTGTAATTGAAACGTAACTCTACAAGTCTGTTTGTCATAAATATGTGAACAGCAATATAATTTTAACAATTGTGAAAAATCTTATTGACCATAAAAGTAGCATAATTTAAAAAGAAGAATCTTAAAAAGAAAATAAATTGTGAATATATTATACATACGTATAAATGGCATAAATATATATAGATAAATTCAGAAATTTGAATGAGTTAGAGAGAATTTGCTAACTTTCAGGCTTCAGTCATTTTACTTTTCGATATAAATTGTATCATATTAATGAATTGTCATCAAACCGTCTTCACCTGTTTAGCTACAGAAGGCTACTACCTTTTTACCCTCACATTACAACGAAATATTAAAATTTTTTTATCACTTACCAGCTTCCTTCACGTGCTTTTCGCGACGTGAAACACTTTCTGTACGTTCAGAAATATCCTCTAATTGAGCTATTTTCGATTTGTATTCCTCCTCTAACTTCTGTACTTCTTCAGGCACTTCACGTTTGAGGGACAGGGCTTTTCTAAAATGAAAACCAAGTATATCAAGCAAAGGTTTAACAGAATGTGAAAATAAATGAAACTATACTCGGTAATAACTCTAAAGGAAACAACTTCCGAATTAGTAGATGTTGTTGGCTGTTTGATAATACATTCCTGACAAAGGAAAATATTGTAATAGATTCTTTTTATACAATACATACACTTTGTTTATGTATTAAAAAGATAAATGATTCCTTGATTTATGGGGGATGAAGTCTTCGTTTTCTAAAAAACTTTTTGTTATTAAATCAATATAGGACTATGAAAAACAAAAATAAGTTTTATAATTATTCAACAATAAACTACAATGTATACAAATATTAAAACTTGCTCTGTGCTCAACCTATTATTCAAATGCAATAAATTACATGGAGCTCACCTATCGAAGAAAAACAAGCAATTTTATCTGTCTTCTATTCTATCATAAGCGCCTGGTACTAGAGCAATAAATTCCACCCATTCAGCGTTGTATATCTAAATATTCATCTTTCTTATTTTACTATCAAATGTTTTATTTATTTCATCAGAAAAGGCACCTTCTCCTTCTAAAAGTCGAAATGCTTTTCTGTTTTGCCGAGCTTGATCAAAACAGCACTGTATCAAATACTTTACGAAAATCACGTGCTATTTATAACCTATCAGACAAAAACTCAACTGAGCATACAGAGCAATCATGGTTTATACTAAGCAGGCAAGTTAGTTCTGTACAAGTATTTTCTTCAATATCCAATAGAAAAACTGTATACTCCTGGAACATTCAAAGATCAATATTAGATCTATAGCTGTGGACATTGAAATTGAAAATGTATGGTTTGGAAAGCAAAAGAAACACACCTACTACTCATATTTCAAATCAGCCATTGCTCACGAATGCGATGACGACCATGCCTTACTGGGGAAATGATGTCTGATACCAATCTCTACCTTGGAGATATAGGTGTGCTGCCCCCAATCCCTTCCATCTTTCCACGGCTTGACATTGGTCCCTGGACCAAAGCCCTGTGGTAGCAATAATTCCAATTTTCAAAGTACATTTCTCCACGTAAATCGAGGATTCTTTGCCTGATGAACAGTTTTTCTTCAACTGACGTTCTATTGTTTCTTCTCGATAGACAAGAAATAAAAGACTGAAGTCTATTAATGACTGCACTTTCAAGTCAGAAAAGTTCGAATGTCTTAACTTTTGAAGAAACTTGCGTAATTCTTCATAGTGCATAAAGTCACGTTTTACACACTTCATGTGTTAACAACTTCATCAGCTATATTATGCTTAGCTACAACAGACTCTGGATTTTGGACTTTTGGGCTCAGACAAAAATTCTAGACCACAGATCGGGGTTGATTTTCCCAAAGTTTTTTGATACTCTTATGGGCATGTCCTTCCTTACGCTGGTATCTAAAGATGATTGCTCTGGCTTAAAATTAACTGGCTTCTCAGCATTTTTAATCTTTGCTTTTACCATTGTCATATGTTAAAAACGAGTTGCATTATCGTTGTTTTCAAAACGTTTTTTCCTTCAAATTTCCCTGGAATGCACCATAATGTTGCTAACTGTGGATTGTAGGTCGGACAACGTATCTGCTACATGTCTACAGTAACCTCGTTTCTTCTTGCAGGGACAAAAGGCTTATTGGGGTTCCCTACTTGAATTGAAAATTTTCTTTTTATGATGTCCACTTTCAATTAGAATAAGCAAAAGCTTTTTCCTTCCTTGACACAATTCATTAAGACAGCAACATGATCACTAAACAAGTGACGATTTTTTTGAGCGAATATTTTTTTTTATTATCAAGGAATTTTAATGATCTCCGAACTTAAACTTAAATGTGTATTTAAGCACTCGGTTTCTCGTTGGATACGTCTTTCACTGTTCCTTTGGACATCAAATGGTTCTCCTGTAACAGGCATAGTACGGTAGAAGCGGTCACTTCTGGACTCGTAGCATGGTCTTCCACATGCTTGATAGTAGTAGTCTTTTATGGGTAGATAAGATGCGCCCTCCCTCCTTAACTTTATTATTCATCCTAGAGTGATGAATTTTTGCACAAATGACAATCACCATGAGAACTGTGATGGTATACAATGCAAAATTCCACTTTAAGCTGCGTTCAACGCGACTGTTATTGACAATTTACGATCGGTGAAACCTAACATATGCAATAACAAAGTTGATGTAACTGTAGGAAAACTAAAATAAAACAAAAATTTCGAAAGTAAATACTTACATTGTAGCTTTTCAGGGTTAGAATTTCATTTTTTTAGTCTCAAGATTTAATTTATCTTGTGGGGTGTAAAGCTATAAGCTAAATGGCTAAGCCACAAGATTTTTTTAAAATGGTGCACAACTTGACTACAAGTAACTGTTTTATTACCACCAATCTGCTTATGAATTAACATGATGAAAATAAAGTTACTTTTTTACATTGCTGTCTCAATCAATGTCTCAATGACGAGGACGAGGACCATAGGGTTGGATGTGAGGGCGTCGAGCTACCTCTCCCCCAATATACCATCTATGAACTGCAGCCCTTGGATCGAAGTCAGCAAGCTTGGGACCTTCAATGTCTATTCGCATCAAAGTGTTCAAGCTTTCAGTTGAAAACCTGTACCTCCAGTCATTCTTGATTCTTTTCATGTTTGAAAACCCCTTTTCACAGGCAGCATTTGACATAGGATACGGACTTGTCAGGTGGATCACTTTTAGGATGTTCTGAACTGGTGAAGTGCAACATCTTACTCACTCACTATCTGCCACACTGAAGGGGATGGACATTTTTTACCATCGGAATTCTTCTGACATGTAGCTTTAAGTCTAGCCACTCCCTTATTGCTTCGACTTGATTACATTTGGCATTATTAAGTAGTGTCTGGAAATGTCTGCATATATTTCGTACTTCCTCTGTGCCATACTGCCTCAGAGCATCTGAAAGTTAGATTACAAAAAAAGGTTGATTTATCAAATAAACATTAAAATACCTTCAGTATCTGGCCAATTCTTGTGGTCAAACACAAGGCAAGATAGGTACGGGTTGTCTTCATAGATGTTAGAAACCTGTTGTCCAAGCAGTCGAGGACTGCTTGTACAATGGCTCTCTTTTGTCCCTTTAGAGTTTCAATAGGGACCACATTCTGTAGTGTGTGTTCCTTGTACTGATCTCCTACTACATCATTGTCAAACTCTTGTAACTGTGGTCCAGCATTGTCTTTCATGTTTTCTAATGTGAGTTTAGTTGCTTGCAAACGTGTCATTGCACTTGCAACATTGATGTCATTTCTCTGAAACAGCAAACTCACTCTTGATACTTCTGACAGAACATCCTTTAGAAAGTACATATACCATACAAACTTAACTGAGTAAGTTTCTTTGCAATGCCCTTTGCTTTTGCTCTATGTTCACCTTTGTTTGAGTTATCTTCAGCATAACTCATAAGATACATCACAACTACTTTCCCATTCTTAATCATCTTTGTCAATGCTAACAGTTTGTGCTCAACCCATCGAGTGCCATTCGCCTTGGCTGGTTTCAAGAAGTGCTCCTCCATTATATCTCAATATCAGAAGCGTCCTTGTTTCTCTTTGCTGTGCCTTTGTAAAAATTGTAGATGCTAGTGAGGTTCTCTATCACTGTAGTTATGTAAGTGTCTTTGAAGCTGTCCTTCACTGCTAACTCCAGCTTGTGTGCCAAGCACTAAACACTTAGTAATCATGGTACATTTCCTTCCTCCTTTAACAAGTTAATAACTCCCCTTCTCTCTCCCATCCTCACACTTGCTCCATCTGAGCAGAATCCAATAAGTTTCTGTTTATAATCAGGTATTCCAATTTCACTAAAATCATTGTTGGTTGCTTGCAAAATACCATGTGCTTTTGTGTTTGGTGGCTGTTCTAACTTAAGAAAGTAAATTCGTGATAGAAATGTTTAAGCACTTTCACCATAATGATTTACTTCTCCTTTTCTGACTTATCTGTGCTCCCATCACAGAATATGCTAAAGAAATCACAATCTTTACGCAATGTTTTTAATTCGTCGAAGAACAACTCCGATATATTGTTGGCGAATTCCTTGGCTGCTTTATCATTTGTATATGTCTCTCCCAAGCTGAGTCCATTCAAATTTTGAAGTTCTATTATGTCAGGAAAATCAGTGTATGGGCGCTCTTTTTTTACCAGAATATAAACAGACCTAAACAACAATATCATTTTGTCATAAATGTCTTTATTTGCGCTCTCAAACCCTTTCTCGAAGGCTGATTTCTTTCCTGTCGCTGCTTCGCTATTTTGGTCTTAACTGCCTGCTCATGAAACACAGCCTTTTTATGATACATCACTGCTTCTTTCTTTATCCTTGAGCATCCCGTCACAAACTAAAAAAACAGGAAATTCATTCAGATTTGATATTCTTTACTGATAAAAAAATATACAGTGTTATAGTAAAATGCCTTCCAATACTTACTGTAGATGATCTATCTGTTTCAAATTCCTTGCAAACTTGACACCATATGTTGGTAATGATTCCATCTTCATGTTTTTTTCCAAGCTCGATGTCCAATTCCTTTTCCCATTTTTTAACAGTTTTGATTGAGGCTTTCTGAACTTTAGCCTTTTTAGAGACTGGCTCACTGCTTTCGTCTGTTTTGTCATTAGTAGTAGTAGTAGCAGCACCGAAAAAACTATTAATTGTAGACATTTTCCTCGATGAACATGCACTACTTAAAGTTGAACTTGTGCGAAGAATATAACAAGGAACGCCTGACAATTAGTGTGAAAAGCTAGTTCCCAATCCAACGCAAAACTGCAACATACAAAATGGCGAATAACGTCCGGAGGATACCAGCTCGTTTTCTACATTTTTAAAGCGTGTTTACTTGGATATTTTTTTCTTTTTCTAGCAGAAAAAGATTGCGAGAGATGAATGTTTTATTTTTGTGTTATGGGCAGGAGACTAAAAAATGCGAGCGATTTTTTCCCACACTCGATAAATGAGAATTCTACTCGCATTTAGCGAGTTAGCTTGTGGGAATTTCGACCCCTGCTATGGTTGGGGTTCGTTGCCATCGCCATAATGCCAGCAACTGAACTCTAAAAGTGACCAAATGTTTCGCTTCGTATCTCAAAGGATTTACACTCTCTGAACTTTATACTTCGCACAATGCTAAAAGAAATGCTGTTCTAACCCTGACAGTAAAACTTATAGCAAGTAAAATTAAAATAAAGCTTAAATTTGCGTTCCCGTTTTATTATGTTTTGCTAAATTTGTGAGGCCGTGAGCTGACTTCTAACTAGTGCCCAGTTCCCCTTTGCAGTCTCTATTACAGCAGCATAACAGGATGGAAATAACATTTATGTTTTTGTCCTTGGTTTTTTTTTCTTATCATTTTTACACTCCTTTCAATACATCTTGGGCGACTTCAGAGCTTTTTTGCTTTTTGTTAGAGCTTGAATGTGTGGTTATTATGAACTGTTCTCAAATTCTCCTGAACAACTGCAGAACTCTCCTGAACAACTGCAGAAGTTGCCTGAATAACTGTGGAGCTCTCCTGAGTAACTCCATGCGAAGCATCTTCCTGCATGCATATCTTCAGACCGGAACATTTTCCTATACATCTTGAGAGTTCTCACACAATACTACTGTAGCTACTCAGTGACCTTTTGTGACTCCATGGATGGTATTTATATTTTCCAGTTCTTGATATGGTACTGATTATAAAATGAAAAAAAATAGATTTTGTAAGTACTAAATAATTGCCTTTTTTCTGTTTACTGTAACAGTTGTCTAAGAGTCAGTTTATTTCCACTTACACAGTCATCTTCGGCAACCTTCTTGATGCTAAACTAGTATTTGCCAGCTCTGCAGTGCCTATCCATAAAAGCCTTAATCTTTGGAGATTGCTTGTGGCAAGGTTGGGATGTATCGATTAAAGGTGTTGTATCGAGCTCTTTGTCGATCCTTTTTATGTTGTCAGCAAGTTCTTTGTGTGCTAACAGCTGGTAATACTTTAAACTGTACTTATTTCAAATGAAGACCTCGAAATACACTTTAAAGTAGCTCTTTAGATTTTTTTTACAGTTTTTGCAACGTTTTTCAGAAGTGTATACTTTGAAGTTTCCTTGGCAAAGTCACATATTGACTGCTTAGTGCAACACTCTTGTCAGTGATAATTTTCAAGTTAAATTGAAGTTATTCTATTGTAAAATACTGCTCATAATTTTCTTATTTTTTGTTACAAACTTTGCAGAAACTTTCTGCATAAATTTCTATGTCACTCTGTTATTCTACTAAAACTACTATAGAGACATGTTTCAACTATCAAACAAGTGCAAAATGTAAAAATGAAAAATATAATTTCAAGTCAAAACCTTTGTGCATCTGCAAAAAGTGATACTAGCTAGAACAAGATTTGATAAAATGCAGTCCTTAGATTCCAGTTTCTGTGGTCACCAAACCCCTGTATGAGGTGGTTGTTATTTTGTCATAAAAACTGATTTATATTTACAACTGTCAAACATCTTCTGTACTGTGATTTAATATGGCCCCGGAAGGATGGAAAGCTGAGTTGGCTTAGGCGGAAAAGAAGATCACACAAATATTCGAATCTCGGCAAGCTGCCGGGACCGAATGGGGACCTTGTGAATGGAAAGTAGAGATCTTACCAAGTCCGCCACTTAAAAAAATCCCGGTTTATCATCAGCGCGCGCACTGATTTTTGCCAGCGCATTGACCTTTTTTATTTTATTTTAATAAAAGAAATATATGACGAAAAAGTCGAGAAATATTTTCCCTATTGCTTAACAATTGATAGAGTGACAAACCATTCGGCCGGCAGCATATTGCGACACTTGATTCCCTTTTGTATGATGCGTGAGCTCATTGGATTGCTTTGAAACATTTTTGTCACACTCGCTTAACCATTCAAGATCCATCTTCGAAATCTCACTTTGTCCACATGCAGTTAATAGATTGTACTTTGGTTGTTGGTGGTGCAGATTTATTCCCGAACAAAGGAATTAACCCTAAAAAAAACTTCTCTCAATGAATTTTGAAAAAATTTTGATGATAAACCGTGATTTTTTTTTAGTGGCCTAACAGTCATAAAAGTATGGAAAAAGAAAGTTAAGTAAATAAGGCTTACTGAGGATTTTCTAATATTTCATTTTTAGTTCCTTTATTTACCCGCGTATATATATAAATTACCTTTCAAATTGGGACGAATATTATATGTAAAATCCACGTTTTCTTATTCGACATTTGCATAATTTACCTTATTTACCTTAATTTATGCGCCCCTCCAATTTATGCCCCACTTTCGAAAAGAATCTATATATTTATATTCCAATATTATTCCAATATAAGCGTGAAAAGCAATTATTTTCTCGTGGCGCTTAATATTAGTGTCAGATAAACTATATTCCTTTTACACATTTCTTTTTATAAAAAAGTTTGACCGAGTGAACTTGGGTGTTGAGGCTAGATTTCAAATTCGTAATTGAATAACATTTTGAAAAGTAAGCAGTCAAATTTAGATTGGCACTTTTTTTAAAACTGAAATATGTCTTTTCGGCGTCTCGATATTTACTTTTTTATTGTCATGTTTTTTTTTGTGCTTTGCCATGGAAAAAATTATGTTTTTCTTGAAAATCTTCTTCATATTGAAACAAGCAAATAAAAATGCAAATGCACAGACTTGCTAGTTTGAAACCAGCTTCAACTTGGTTTATCAAGAAGACAATTAACTTAGACAATATTTCCCTTTAAGTCAAGCAATACACCGCCCTTTTGGCTAATGCAAATTTTAATCGCCTGAGTCCTTTGTAGGAGCAGAAAAACTGCAAATCTAGTAAATTAATAAGAAAAAATGTAACCAAGCAACACTATTTAGCATCCAGAGACATGAACCTGGCAAAAAATTGCATTAGAAAAAGCATGACGTTTTGCTCTACAAACACTTACAGCTATACCGGGCCTTACCCACCCATCCTCAAACGGGATGAATTGCATACCACGTGCTTCATTAATATTTTGACAGCTGAACAGCCAATCAGAGCGCAGTGAACTCCCGCCCAAAAATTTTGACAAAAGAGCGCCAAGTTAGAATCTTGAAGTCTTCATCCAGATAAGCCACATTTTTTTGCTCTCTTCAAATAGTCCAAAAAATCTAGTTAAAATATAAGAAACAAAGGATAAAAAATACTCAAAGGTAAGTTTCTGGTGAATAATGTTTGCTGTAGCTTTTTTTACCCATTTTACTCCTTATTATTACTTTGAAATTTGCCGACTTGGGACACGAACTGCAAAATCGGTTCGCATTTAAAATTTAGGTTTGAAAACACTTTAGGTTTGAAAACGAGAAACGCCTTTCTAAAAGTACTTACAATGTGTTAAATGTTACACTGAGAGAATGTTGGAAATTTGTAATTGAAATATTTATGAGCCAAACAGGAATATTTTTAAAACTTGAATCCAATGCGTTGCCTCACGCTTTTGATAAATTGAAACAAAAGTTGCTAAAGCGTATAAGACTTAAATAAAATAAAATTAAACGACATGCAGTTTTCTTTTAACATATTTTATTCAAGTTTCTAATTCACTATGTTACCTTTTATACAGTGAAACAAATATAATTGTAACATTTGAAAATGCACGTGCAGAAGTAATGAAGCAGCACCACGTGGAACGGTAAGCAAGTTTTCTGCTTTTATATATTGAATTACTAAAACTCTTTTTTTTTAATTTGACTTTAAAATTTTAAATGGTGCCAATGTAGAAATTTCCTTTTTCTTTTTTACCTATTTAACAGATTCAATATTTTGTGATGAATATCTGCTATTATTCATCTTTAAACGGGATGAACTGTAAATCACCCGATTTAATTACAAAATGACAGCTGAATAGCAAATCATAGTACACTAAATTCCCGCACTCACTTTTGACTTCAGAGTGCCAACTAAAAAATTTGAAATTGTCTTGCAGATAAGCTACACTTTCTTGCTTTCTTTAAAACATATAATCAACAGTCATAACAACCTGGAAAACGCAAGTTTGGTAAATAAGGCTTATTGTGCATTTTCTATTTTTCCATGTTTAGTTACCTTGGGCCAAATAAAATAAATTCCCGGTTTCTCGTCAGCGCCCGCATTGCAAAAAAAAAACCGCCACGTCAATTTTTTTTTTTACAAATAATACTAAGAGAAAATTACAATTTTCAACATTGGTTTGATGAAATCTTTTCCGGTAGAGAATGAGCATATGCATATAAAGAAAATATCAATAAAGAGTTTTTAATTTGCAACTCATGCTTGTCACTGTAACTTCAAATTTCCTCAAAAAAAAAAAGAAAAAAAAACGCATGCCTCATTTTCTTTTTAAAAAATTCTGATGAGAAACGTACCGGGAATTTATTTTATTTGGCCTTATTTACCCGCATATAATACGCATTTTTTCACGCATAAAATTGCCTTCAAAATTGGCATGCGTATATTATACGCAAAACCCATGTTTTCTGATTCAAAACTTGCATAATACCGTCTTTTCTCAAATCTAGACGCCTCTTCAATTTACGCCCCACTTTCGAAAAGAATTTATATATTTATATAAATTATATATTTATGTTTTTTTGTCACTGTTTCTTTTTTCGTTGTTTTTCCCACCCTCCTTCACTATTCTAATGGTCCTTCCCTAAAGCGTACTTAAGGACCTTTAGCAACGAGGACGCAGTCAATAGTAATTACAATACTCGCTTTTTTTTATAAGAACCAGTAAATTTTGGCGGGGCTAATTGTTCTTAATTTTTTGGCTGATTCATCCTCAATTTGTTTTTATTTATGTGAGCGGTTTGAAATAAAGAAAAATATCGAAACCAAAAGACAAAGCATTGAAAAACAGTGCTGATCGTTTGACAAACCTTTCTTATTACATTTTAATACAAGTATCACTTGGGACAATAGTAGATATAATAAATGTAAAACGTTGCTTCTGTGTTTTTATTGTGCACCTTACGAACGTAAATTACAAGATTCAGTAAAGTTTCAACGAGAAACATTTTCATTTTTTTTCAGCCTTAGCCTGAGCTTGTTCCTTAAATTTTTCTTAATTTTCTTTCTTTCTTCCTTCTTTCTTCTGAGCCTCTCTTGTAAAAAAAGCGTGTAACTGCACGTTGGAATGCATCGAGTTCGACACTTGCCCGTAGTTATCGCTAAAGTTAGAGCGTGAAAAAATCTTAAAAAAAAGACTTAATACACTATTTACACTCTTTTTTCTGAGAACATTTTTCATAAGAACGTCAGGCTGAATTCGAAAATCGTCTAAAATTTAAGAACATGCTAAGGACACACCCGAGGCTGACGAATAGCCGAGAACTTTATTTTGTTACATTACAGCACAAAATCGGCAAGTAGTCGATTAATATAAAATACGCTGAAATCAAAGTTTTGCTAGGTCATAAAAAAAGAGATCAACTTGTTTTTTGGTATAACGTTTAATAGCTTTTTATGAGCATAAAGTTTTAGCTTTATGTATTGTGTAATTTGACTATAACCCAGGGTCGTAGCAAGCCTTGAAAAACTGGGAGGGAAGGGATG
>JAPEIX020245992.1:0-14894 GCA_026122405.2 Zoanthus sansibaricus
ACTCTACACTCTACACTCCACACTTTGCACTTTACACTTTACACTCCACACTCCACACTTTACACTCAACACTCCACTCAACAATAAAATTTGCAAACCCTGTAATTGTTAATAGTTAATTGTTTTTTATATTTCTAATTTTTCAACTGTTTTATGTTTAACCTACAGTATACCTATCAAACATATTGATATAAAACCTGTTGCCAATGGTTTTCTTCTATTTCAGTAATTCATCTTGATCAGCACTCTGATCACAAAAGAAGAAAGCGATCTATTTCTACAAGAGTTATTTGCAAGCTAGCATTGAGGGCAGATTTCAGTTTCTTTAAAGGAATGGGTTCAAATGAAGAACAAGCCATAAATTACATTGTGAGTGGAAGTTTAGGAGTTTTTGGTTTTTCATTTAAACAGTGTACAAAATGATGCAAACTTAACATCGTTTATACATTCTTAGCCCTTTGCCAGTTATTTCCAAGTCTTTATAATTATTCAAGCTTCAAAATTTAATTTTAGAAAGGTTTCGTTATGAATTTGTTTATTTTGTAGGTATTTTTAGTTGAGTTTATTGATTGATGTATGGTAAATCATTCAGTTGAATCCATCTAGATGACATATTTTAGGTAAATGTTACACAATACAGTATTTCCGTATATTTTTATAGAACTATAATTTTTTTTTTCACTTATGTCCCCAAAACATTTAATTTTTTCCCTCTTTTGTGGCTGTTGCAGTCTGGGAATGCACAGCCCCTGTCATGACGACCCTAAAAGTGTAAGTTGTTAAATTCCCGTAGGACTCCCTGCTCAATAGTTGCATCATGGATTATTGTTTCCTAACTGGGATTCCTGTGTAATCAGGCCTGAAGTTAAGATACTGTATGTCATTTAATATGGAAAGTTATATCTACAGTTCCTGGCACTGAGTTATACAAATTGTGTTTTTAGGTCGACTGAAAACATGGGACAGTTAATTAATCTATAGCCTTTTGAGTCTCAGGTTTGCTGTTTGTATCAGATGGTAGAAATTGAGTGAGCACAAACCTGTGACATTTACTAAATATATGAGCAATACTTGATTTATTTAGTTAACAAAAGGTTGAATCTCTGTCTACAATCACTTGTAATATTGTTTTACTACTGTAGGTTGGTGTTATTGATAGAGTTGACCGGATATACAAGAATACCGAATGGTCAGGTGTGAACAAGGGGTTTGGGTTTGAAATTGAAGAGGTATGGGTCAGTTAACTTAGTAATAATTATTATTGAGATGTAACTGCTGGAAGCTTTCGAGGACCAACTTCGACTCAGTTAATGAACAACTGGGCTGACCTGATATCACATCACTGTCCATCACAGTCAGACACAGTTCTCTTAGTCAGTTTCTTCTTAGTACACCATAATGTGAAAAATTATTTCTCATGATCCAAACAATTATAAGTTAATCTTACAATGTGGAACATTCTATTTGTATATGCCAGCTCTTCCTTTAACTTAAAATGTATTTCTAAAGAAAAAAAAATTTAATTGAAACTAAATTAGATAGGTCGCTGTGGACTTGATTATTTTTTGCTTTTAAAATGGTTTCGAAATCTCAGAATGTTTATGTGTTCAACTTTATTCTGAAATTTTTATGTCTACAGGCAAATTTTACTCTGGCAGGATTTATGTATCATCAGCTTATTGTCTGTTTATGTGTGAATATAATTTAGACTGGTGATCAATGTGTTTTCAGACATTGCCTCATGTAACACTAAACATCAGCTGGAGAAAGACTTTCTTCGTCACTGTTACAATTCTGATTCTGGTTTCTATATTTTAGACAAACTGAACATCATTTTAGTAAACATGTGCTGTATGTCAGAGAAACTGAATGCAACAAAATTAGAAATAGAATGACTAGAATAATTAAAATGGCGAGAGACAGGTTTAGATAGATCCTTCTTGCATGTGTCATAAAGGTGATCTCTGATGCGATCACCTCTTAGTTTCTCCGATATATAACTTGTTGCAATTGGGGCATTAAATGCAATAACTAATACTAGATTTTGTGCAATCGAAATGATCTGAAATATTTAGAGTAGACTTGGGGCCCGCAGCAGAGCTGCGTGAAGCTACAAGAGACAAGTTAGACATCATTTTGGAGAACAACGAGCTGCCAGATTCTTTATTAGAAGGCAGTGTTCCTTTAACCAAAAAAGTGCAAAGATTGCGATCTTTCTTAAAAGAAAAAACGGGCGTTAGCTAAAAATGTTAGAAGTGCTTGAATCTGAATTAAGTAAATTATAATTGCGATTTTAAGACGACAATTATTTTTTTAACAAATGTATTGAGATGCGCTCTTCTTTCATTAAATGGCAGTACCCGGTAGCTACTGTTTACCGTGCTATGCACAAGGCCTTTTTATTGATCGTATCACTGCACTCACCCCAAGACATATATTGACCACCAAAGAAGACCGTATCCCATTTACCATAACGTTTCACCCTGCCATTAACTCCATTAACCCACTGACGTAAAAACTGTGGAAAAGGAATAGAATTGAGGTTGTGCTTGGGATGAGAGGATGAATACAATAACTATTAGTGAGAATTAGTGGGTTTGTAATAAACGCTGGTTGTAACATAATAGTCAGTGATTCTGACCGAGATGTCAAAAAATAACGAAGTTTCTCTGATTTTCTAAACAAAAACAAGTGATGGGTGAAAAGAATAAACGTACGAAATAAGTGATTCAAGGTCAGGTTTCCTGCAAGATTTAGCACCAAAACAATCATCAATGTAGCTTCCAAAGAACTCTGGTTTAGGGCTGGAATATTGTTTGAAAATTTCTTCAGTGAAATCAACAAATGAATTAGTGTAACTGGGTCCCATCTTGGTCCCAAGCGCTACACCATTAATCTGCTTAGAATTGCGACCTTCAAACAAAAGCAATTAATGACAGCAAGTTCTGCTAGGCGCAATAAAGTGGTAGTGGCAGGCTCTATAGCAGTACGGCGATAAACAAAATTGTTTGAGAGCACGAAGACCTTCGTTGTTAGGAGTGACAGTATAAAGCAACTTAACGTCCATAGTAAATAAAAACTCGTTTTCGGATTGAAAATGGATTTCGTTTCAAATTCTTAAGGCATGATTGGTGTCTTTGATGTAAGTGGGAAGAGTTTTAACAATAGGTAGCATGACGGAATCAAGATAACTGGAGATGAGGTCAAGGTTCAAAATTGCTTGAAAGTGAGAAATCAAGTCTCATATGCCCCTTTCGAATTGCCATTGATAAAGTGCATAAAGTTGGCTTAATGTGGAGACATGGTTTTTGAATGGAGGACGAAGTTCAAACCACTAGACTATACAGTTTTAATGTTGGGTCCTTTAATAATATCAATATGTAAAACTACTTTAATTTTTCATGACTTCAAACATCATCACCACTTGTATCAATACACTTGTACATATATGCAATGTATTCCACCATCCTCACCAATGCACAGGCTGCTCATCTTAAACCGATTCTTTCATACAGGTACAACTTAAAAGCTTGATAATTCAATTTTCTCCCCCAGCCTCTAAAGCAGAGCCTGACAAGCATGCATCGCTGATGGATAATAGAAGACTTGTTCTCGAATCCGGTGACTATGCTCCCGCGTCTTTTAAGGTAATGTGTCTTATGTAGAACGATACTGCCCAGTTTAATTTCCGTTTAACAATTTTATAATTAATAACATAGAAGACAAATTATGCACCAGTCAATGTAAACCCCCATCCCCCAGGCTGTGCATTAGCAGGGACTTGGATTTTGAGCATGAGAAAACTTGCTTAAGACCTTGCCCACCTTGCACTGATACTAAGAAAATCCCCTGCTCTTGTCTCACACACCGGGAGCACCTGCTAACTTTGCACACCTCTCAAACATTTTCCTTTACAAGAACCGTATCTATACAATGTTTTCTGAACTTAATTACAACAACAGTAACAACAACCTCGTTTAGGTATAGGTAGAGCACAAGCTACTTAGAAATACAAAAAACTAATCGAGCTAAGCAGCCAAAATGACACTGGATGTCGCATCTTGCCTCAAATTTATTACAATTTACAGTGCTTGTGTTCTTCAAATAACAAGTCTCATTACAAATAATAATGCAAAAAATGTATGAAAATAGTATTTTGAAAGTCTTCAAACTTGCCTGTTATGTAATTAACGAATTATGTTCTGAAATTAAATAGACATTGTTATAGACTTTAAACCATGTGTAAAAAACTATTAATTTAAATTATGTAAGGACCACGCTCACCTCAAAGGCACTGTGCACCTTTGTTGTTGTTATCATTTGGGGTCTTCGGAAAACTTTTGTGTCAAAGTGTCAAAAATGTGTGTGCTGTGTGAAGAAGATGGTTTACAGCACTGAAAGTTGTGGAAAAATTCCTGTTAATCGCTATGGATCCCCTATAGCTTCTGGAGTTCTTTCAAACAAATGGCAATATTTATAACGGGAACCTTGGAGAGCTGTAAGTTTTCGTATTAAAAACCTATGCAGAGACACTAGTATATCGAAATAAGTACAGTAACACTGCCATGCTAGATGATCTGTATTATTGTTTTATGATTAAAGAGGTCTGGACGATTTTCTTGTTCTTACGGGGCGGGTGCAATGGGAGCAGCCAGTGTAGCTCAAATTTAAGCTAGGTTTGACATCTCTATATCAAAAGGATGCTTGTTTTTAATGTGGTGCACTCTCTGGATCTAGCATGGCAACATTTTCAACACACAGTTTTTGACTAGAAACTGACTTGTGCAAAAATCAAACAACTGCAGTGGGAAAGCAGCAAACAGTGTTGTGTTTGAGTGTATATTTGTTAAAAGACAACCAACTGGGCCGAATGAATAAAGTGGATTTCATTTTATTACCAGCTTCATTAGTTGAACAACATGTAAAAAATACCGAAAACAAATCGTTGAATATTGAAAATTCTTTAGGAAATAAATGAAACAGCTTTTGCTTTGAAATTACAATGATAAAGCTGGGTTGTTGAAGACATAACGAAATTGCCCAATTTCTGTATTACAGAAACTGGCGAGGATGAAGTACTCACCCACAAAGCATCATGGTTAAGCCTGGTCTTTTAAAAGTATTGTATTGTATTGTATGGTATTTGTATAAGAGTTGTAAAAGGTTTGTAGCCACTGCTTTCTTCCTTTTTCCATGCCACACTTTGCAAAGCGTCTTCCTTTCCTTTTAAAATGACATGTGACAATATAATTTATGACAAAATTTAGTTACATGAGATGCTGATTTAATCTCAAGCAAATCCCCTACTAATTCCCCTTTCACTTCTCCGGTCCCTTGGCGAAGGTGTTAAAATTTACAAATCCATTGCATGTTGGGGCAGGATAAACCGATAAACTTACCTTACCTTACCTAACGTGTTCGCGCTCGGTTGCACATAAGGCCTTGATATTTTTCGGCCATTGTGTCCTATCACGTGCTACTACACCAGCTTCCTCCCAAGATTTTCAGCCTGCCACTACTCCCTCTTTCATTACCGACCATCTCCAAGTTGTTTTGGGTCTGCCCACCTTTCTTCTACCATCGGGTATCCATGTCAGTGCAATTACGCACTGGTGTTGGTGCGGCATCCTGAGGACATGTCCAAGAAATCTCCATCTCCTCCTGACTTCCAAACTCATACGGACCGATCCTGTCTCGTGGTTCAGCTCATCTAAAGATATTGCGTGTGTCCAGAAGATGCCCAGGCTGCTCTTTAGACAATGGTACTGGAAGGAATCAAGCTTCTCACAGTCTTTTACATTAGTCTTCCAAGTGGCACTCCCATACAGGAGGACGGGTTTTATGAGAGAGTGTTGAATAGCTTGATCTTGGTTGCCTTGCTGAATTGCTTCGAGTTCCATATGTTTTTCAACTTTCTGAAAGCTGTTTTGGCCTTAGTGAGCCTGCTTTCTATTTCCTTGTCTGCACCTCCATCAGTGCTTTCTTGAATGTTTTGGCCATATAAAAAAATTTGAAATAAAAAGCCTGACAATACGCAGCCCTGTTTGACACCAGTCTTTACTTGAAACTACTCAGATGCTTGGTCTCCATCGAGAACTGCCCATTCACATTCACATTCTTTTTCTTTCTCCTTATAACTCATTCGGAGTTGGTTTTGGATCCATTCCAAGTTTGTGGTTTGTACTTGAACCTTTAGATGTTTCCTCTCCTTAGTTATGGACCAAGAACCTTGACTGATCCACAGTTTGCTGCTTTTCTTTTTCTTACCTGGTATCTTCTCTGCTGTGTTGTTATAAGCTTTGTTAAAACAAGTCCATTTGACGTTGTCATGTTCTTTATCTGCATCTATAGCTTCAAGAATTGCAAACTGGTTGTGGAGCTCTAGTGAGAATGCTTTCCGAACTGATTCGTTCTGTAGTTTGTTGGTATCATATCTTGTTCTTGTGCTGGTGGGCCTGGTGATTTCTTAAGCTTAAGTTTTAGTTTGGTTCTAAATCTTAGGAAAATATCCTCGCTCTGCCCCTGCTATGTGCGGCCTGGGGGGGGGATGGGGGAGGGTTTGCATTGACTGGTGCATTACACTGGTTAATTCGGACCTCAGTTTTATCTGCAATTGCCCTCCAATTTGTAATTTCACATGTGCAATTATTAGCATTACCCTCGTGTCGACACTCGCTTATACTCTTTTGAAATACAGCTGCCTTTTTTTGAGCCGATCAGTCAGGTGACCAGCTGTTGAAAATTTTGTACAGTCGTCAGTTTTTTTCTCTTGAACTTTAAAATTTAATTATAGAAAGGTAAAATAAAACATGTAACATTAAAAAAGTTATTTTCAACTTTCTCTTTGCTGTTTCTAGTTATGCTGTACCTTCCAATTTCCCTATTTCTTCAAAGCACACCCTGCTTTTCTTCAAAGCACACCCTGCTTGATGCTCGAAAAGTTTGTTTTCAAAATAGATCAAAACTTTGTTCTCTATGTTTTTAAAAATCCAATTTAAAATAAAAGTCAGTTGTTTGGCCAAATTGAAAGAATTGCCCTGGTCTAAATTCTCGGGCAGTTAATTTCAATTTGGCCAAACAACGTGTGATTTTTTTCTCAAATTGGACTCGGCCTCATTCAATTTCAATAATTAATAATGATAACTTGATTTTACTGGATTGAGTTATATGATAAAAACATGTGGAACATCAGTTTTCTATATAGATTGCTGAACTGTCTTCAAGTAGTAGTCTTAAAATATACCTATTTTTGCTATGTATTCCAGACTCTCAGGTCTAAAATAAACTTTTGGGTTAAAATAATCTGGCGGGAAGGGAATTGGAATCTCTGGCTAGAATTAGAATTAGGAGGGCGTTGAAGTAAAAAATGTCTTGCAAAAAGTGTACATCAAAAATGGTGGTGCAAGACTCTCAAAATAATTACTAAAAAAAAAGGTATAATTTGTCCACCATAAAGGTTTCTGCAAAAGTAATAATTGGTGGGGACGATTATTCTGTACCTGAAAGTATTAATCCCTAGTTTCAATGAAAAAGGCATCTTATTTTTGTTAGAAGCTTTCCAGAATGCCTGATCTCAGTATTATCACAATACAGTATTGTGAATATTACTTTACTTTATAATGTAAACGTTATTTGCTTAGAAAAACGAGAGTTTATGACTGTGGCTTCATCCAGAAAGTATTGTTTATTGTAACGAGATAAACATGATAATAATCCTATAAAAAAGGTACTGCTTTTACCCAGGGTCAGAGTGAAATGGATCAGCCTTTTGATCCGATATCGTTCAAGCCGGATCCCAAGCTGCAGCAGCAAGACGAGAATTTACAGCAAAATGAGAAGCTGTTGGAATATCAAGCACAGCTACACGTTTTACAGCAACGGATAGAAGAAAATGAACGGGAGCTGGAAGTGCTTAGGAATGAGGGAAGAATGAATGAACAAATGAGGGAAGAAGAGCGAATAAATTATCAGAGGCACTTTGCAGATCATCGACACCCTTCGAACCAAAAACATTGAAGAGGTTAATGCACAGAAAAGATCAGACCAGGATATCAGCCACAAAAGAAGAATTCAGGACAATTCACAAACGCATCAGAAACCGAGCGAAAGCTCTTGAAACATTATGAGGCAACAATACGCAACATATTACATCAAACGCAAAAAATAAGCCGAATTTTTGCCCGCAGTAAGTTTTATGAAACTGTTTACAAGTACTTCAAAGAAACTACAATGCTCCTCCTCTCAACTCTCTACTAGACGCACTCACCCCCAAAACCATTCCATACTTCATTAGAAACCTGCAAGAAATCTCGCAAGCCAATCTGATCACAAATGAGCCACCATCATCTCAAGTCTGCCGGCGTATCTAAAACCAAAACGTTTCACCAGGGTAAGCTATTGAAATACGTGAGTAACTCGTCCACCCTCATGCAACGGCTCCATCAGATCTGGCAGTCGCGTCAGGCCCCAGACTAGTGATAAGAATCAAACCTGACAACAGTTTGTGGGATAAAAAAGACCAGAGGACCAATCCAAAAGCTTGTCGCGTACTAAACGTCATTTCTTCTTGTTGCAAACTATTGATCAGTGTTATCCTATACCGACTTAAAGATTGGCTCGCCAATCGATTTCCAAAACGGGCTTGTCTCCCAAAAGTCAGTCACAGAGTCACAACAACACGCAAAATAACATAATCGTTTTATCTGGGTTTGATTGTGCAGTGGTATTCGACCGCCTGTACCGCATAATCAGGTTTCTTTGCATTAGATTACAACTCCCCCTAGAGCAACAAAACAGTCTACCATGGCTTGATAATCTTGAAAATTTATATGCAAGCACAATGAACTACTTCCCAAAGGCCGGTAGCAGCTTTAAAACGACTGCCAAGGCACGCCAGAGGGACCAACGTTATTCATCCTGACATCATGACGTGTGCATGCGCGATTTTCTCGAAAAAGTGAAAGGTGCAAAGTTCAGGTAATTACTTTTTTCAATGTACGAAATGTACCTCAAGGCACTCGAGAAATCCCCTGGTGTACATAAGCAGAGAATTTGACTCTCCTTTGCAAATCAAGTTCATCTCTCGCAAAAGCTACACTCAGACTCGAAAAGGTTTTTTCATCATATTCACTCTCAGTTAATCCGCCCAAGACAAAAATCAAATTTCAGCAAAACTCCCAAATATGAACAGACAATAGCCAACAAACTCCAAATTCCGTCTTAGCCAAGCTTCGGAGTGACGAAGGACTCCAGTTCAAAACGTCAGTGTGAAATTTTTTTCACTACGGTATAAAATTTATCCTTTTTTTAAAAAACTGTCTCTGTAGAAACACCGACGCAGCACAGTTCAGCGTTTTGGGTACTCAGTTCAGATAGGACGATATATATGGGTAAGGTCGTATGTACGGGTAAGGCCGTATATACCGGTAAGGCCGTATGTACGGGTAAGGTCGAAATCGAGACCAGTATAGACCTGGCAAAAGCAAAGTTTGCTTCCTCCGGAAACTTCCTGAAGAACAAACATTTATTTCATTATCCACACGAGTGCTGGTTTTGTACGCAGATGTGAGAAGCAGGTTCAATTTTTTATGCCAAAGTATGAATGCAGAACTGAGAAGCCGGCTCATTTTTTTATGCAAAAAACTGAACGATCACAAAGAAACAATATGACCATCAAGATGTGGTACACAATTGATCCCTACACAGTATGATCTGTATTGGATGGATAGCTCAGAGCATCAGATCAAGAAATCGACGAATCTGACAAAAAATTCAAGTTCAAAAAATCAAATTCAAAATTCCATGATTTGATCGTATGTATCGCATGTTTTGTAGCTTGTGACATCCGAAGATTACACTGTGTTCCGAATAGAAGGCTACTCGCTTCGACCGCTGCAATTAGCAATTCTTCACAACATTACCTAAAATATGTATTCATTTATTAAAAAAAACCTAAAAACTGTTAAGGTTTTCAACCTGTCAAACTTTCACAGTTATGTTACAAAAAATTGTATATAATGATTACTTACAAATATTTTTTCTTAACTTGCAGATTTTCAGAAGATTCCCCCCGTCAATGTGACAGCTGAAAAAATTTTGTTCTTCTTCCTTAACCATGTAAGCCGTTCTAAAAACCGAGAGAAAAGACAAATAAGCGGTATGTTCAACGTTGTTTATTTAGTGGATTCTTCGCGCTCGATTCGTCTCAAAGATTTCAAAAAAGGGTTGCGAGCAATCAAGTTACTAACGCGAAAGGCACGGCGGGAAAGTAACGTGTTTGCTGCTATAACTTTTTCAACCGACGTCGAAGTCAGCTTCAACTTCACCAACCAGCGAGATGCAGAACGGAAAATTGAAAAACTGCCATATATGAGAGATAAAACAAACACTCAACTTGCTTTAGAAAAATGTAAGACTGAATTACTACAGAATCCAAACTCTGGGCGAATTGAGGGTGCCGAAAGTAAAGTTCTTATTATTACGGACGGACAGTCAAATGTGAAATCTGAGCTGACTTTAAATAAAGCACAGGCTCTCAAACAATTGAATACTGAGATTTTTGTTGTTGCAGTTGGTTACCACGTTTATGGAATGTCAGAGCTGTTAGGTCTAGCTAGTACAGTCGATTCTCACTTATTTCGTGTGCAAGACATGAAGAGCTTTGTCGAAATAGTGAAGTTAATTCCGCCCATCCGTTTCCAAAGAGATTCAAAAAGACCTTGATGGGCTCCAGCGTTTCTACTGTTGAATTCGTTGTAGTAGTTATGCTTGAAAAACGTGATGAAGAGTAAAAGCTGCAACGCTGTTGGCACTAAATGTAAAAAATATGAATCAATGTGTAACAACTTAAAATGTAAATTAACTGTCATTCTGATGTTACCACAGATAGTCCAAGCTCTATATTACAACTGATTTAAAGTATATTATGGGACTTTAAATGGAAAGTCTTACCTTAAATCGCCATAAAATTCAATGAAACTTCCATGGCGTGTTTATTATGACTCCCAATGATATACCGTAGCTGATTTTAAGCAAGTTATGTTCGGTTTAACTTGATTTTCCAATGCCCCAATGGAATTAAAAACACTCACTTTGCCTCCTTGATGTTCTCAGTAATTACCTGAACAAGGCTGACAAGGAAATCTCGTTGGAGTTTATTTTCTCTATATTTGCTAACTTAAATCATGTAAACTCCAACGGAATTTCCTCAAACTGGGCTAGGGGTCTACTGAGAACATCAATGAAGACAAGGTTCAATATCCCATATATTTTCTCTATTTCTTTTCTTAATGACTATTATAGCAAATAAACTACTATAATCGTAATCTTGGACTACCTGTGTTAAGTTCTTCGCCCGGCCGATAAAAATACTAGCAGTATATATCTTGATCCTTTTGAGCTAGCTGACGTTCCTTTTCAGATGTATCATTATAAATAAGACACTTGCTTTAATCATATTCAAGTTCGTTTGTAATGAAATAGAGAGATATGTGAGATTTTTCGAATTTGAAACGGCCTAAGTGTAGGCTAGGTTTATTTACTCAAACTTTCATCAAAGTGCCAATGAATGATAAGGCACAGCTGAGAACTTTCACTACGGGTTCAGAATTGCCAGTGAATGGTATTCATCGCTAGGGAAATCCGAAGATGTTGATTTGTCAAGAATAGTTGGCTGGTCGCTACCACTCGCAGTAATAAGAACCAATTCCTCCCATCGTCCCTTTCTCAACTTCGTTTCCAGGCCTTTTCCCTCATCCGCTCGTAACACTATGAAAACTGGAAACAAGCGCCGGCTCCATGGACCACTTATAGGTTGTATACTTAGGGCCTGTCTGTTTGGGCCTATTCCAACTATTCCGGATTAAGAGTGAAGTTTGCTACAGATTGTTACAGCGATGAAATATTTGTTTCAAATTTAAAATTCAAAAGAGTTTTATCACTAAGACATGTTTCATTTGTAACTTCGCAGGAAAAGCAGCCACACAAATCTGACAAAGTTTTTAGTAAACAACTTACTTGTGAAAGCGGCCATTGCTCGTGTTTACTTGTCTTTTCAAGCGACGATAAATCCTGTCTGGCAAAATATTTGTTTGAAAAATTCACTCGTAGGAAATATAACAATTATATCCAATGATATGTAACAAATCTGCCTTCTATATTGAGAATATTGACTGGAAACATTATCTTCAGCGATTGAATATAAGCTTTGCCACTCATGTCTTATTGTTGTCAAGCAACGTCTGATTCGCTTGCTCACCTGAGCCTTACATTAACCACGTGATAATTACTGCCTATCGCAAGCAAGCACTGAATTCTAGTCCAGTCTACACGCGGTATATCTTATGAATGCCTGGACGATGTGTGGATGGTTACTTATTTCTTGTGCCAGCAGCGAAGCGCGGCACAAGTTTAGGTTTGCCCCGTGTTTTTTTTATTTGTGTCGAGGTCTTCAGCCACTTGATGTAATACTTGATATACTGGAACACTGGGGAAAGTGATCTCACGAAATAACTATACCAGCTGACACTAAGTCGTAAAACCTTTTTTACCAGGGCCGGGTCGTAGCCGCAAAATTCAGTTTTTTCAGGCTGCTCAAACTTAGAACTGAGAAGTCTTGCCTATACAGTCACAACTCAATATAATTAAAAGCTTTCACATTTTATCCACGATCTGGCACAAGTATACGCTCCTTGAGCGTCTTGTTTATCTATTTACATTGCCCAAGCAATGTGGCTCTGCTCGATAAATCAGAGCCACAAAAAGTTTCCATGATCAAAATTTAGGAAATTGAAAACTGGTTTTCGATAGCTTTCCATAAATCAGATACACAGAATGAAATACTGGGGAAAAAATTTCTGAAATCTCCAGGCTTGTAAGAAGCACAACTCGTTTACCTACTGCGCTCTCTAACTATGCCTGGAAAATGTTCTTACTCGAGCGAGGAGAACCGAGAGCCGATCGGAGTAAATTAAAAATGAAGATATCGCGGCAAAAAGGCTGACTTCAGTCACCTACGTCGTTGTTCACCAACAAAGAATTCGGCAGTTTGATTTAAACTCTTGAAGTTTCAGATTTTTAAACGCAATTTGACTTGCTACAGGGACAGCAACGAAGGCTGAACAGTGAGCTATCGCCCGAAAGAAATTGTTTCCGTCTTTAAAATATAGGAGAACAACGGAAAGAATGCACGAGTCACAGTTTCGCGCGACTAATATAATAATGACAAAAGTTCTTGGACATGACAAGAAAAATTACGAGCTGAACTACGAACGCCAACAAAATGACACGTGACTTGTCTAGGTATGCTTTCTCGACCCAGACTTCTAGACGGCCGTGAAGAAAAATGCGCGATCCTTAAACGCAATTTAACCCTTAAGTCCCAGTCAGTTATCAACACCCAACTTCTCCTTACATAACACATACAAAATAAGACATTTGCTGATGAGAAAATGAGAATTGATCAAGCAAGGTAACAACTAAAGATAAAAAGTAAAATTCTCTCAAACTTGTTCAGTAAAAATATGGGCTCAAGTTGGGAGAATTTAACTATGCAACTGGGACTGAGAGGGTTTAAATCAATAGTAAAGCGGATTTGTTTACTAGGATTGTTGGAATGTGGCTCGTTGTATTTTATTTATTTTTACATTTATTGCAGTATTGATTTGGAATATCTTAAATAGGTTAAATGGGTCATAGGTCTTAATATATCATTTTAGGCATTCAGTGATCAGTAGTTTATAAGTTGGGGAATACAGCAGTCATACACTTAGATTTTATTACCTTTAATTTCAACTCCCTCTAATTCTTTCACAACTTAATTTAGAGATAGATAGATTGGAAGTTAATTGTTTTATAAAATTTAGTTGGGAACAAAAGCAAGAGTTAAAATTTTACCGTAAACGGAAATAAAGCAAAGTGGGTGTGGCCCAAACACTTTTTAGTTTTCTGGTGACGCGAGTCTATATATACATTACATTCGTGGTACTTTACAGTCAGTCGATGGCAAAATTTTGGTACTCTTTCACATCCGAGATGAACAGTCCAATATTTTCAAGAAAAAAGGTATATCAGATTTTTCTATCTTTAACAAACCGTGTTCTTATAAGAACTTTTGATTGGTTTTTAAATGTTTGTTCTAGTTTTCTCAGTTCCGTCACACGATCTGTTGGCTACAGACCATTTAGTTTTACCATTTAACCGCTGTTTCGCAGCTGTCTCGCTGTTTATCGGTGTCCATTTAACAAGAGTTTACTTAGTATTTAAGTCTTTATTTAATCAAAAGAAACATTCTTCTTAGCTGTTTGCCGTTAAGTTATCCTACAAATCAACTGGAATTATTTGCTCACTTTTTAAACCTATTTTTAGTATAGCTTTATATTTCTTTTAGTTTACTTAGACTTTGAATAATTCTTAAAAAATTTTTAAAGGCATAATATTTCCCTCATCGTGAAGAAAACTTAATTATATACCATATATGGACATTATTTTATAAAAGAAAAATCTGACAGACCGCTCAGTGATAGACTATCCGATATGCAGATCTAACTAAAATACCTTTGATCCTATAACTTGGCCATTACTGAGTGTTTCACTTTATTTTAACTGAAATCATTCTTTACAATAAGTTTGACTATCCCTGGATGTGATACCAATCCATCCACGTTTAGTGGCCGGCAACCGCTAGTTCTCTTATCTAACTATACTGATCTCGAAGCAGGGACGCTATTTAATAGCCGGACCACAGTCCATTTCCCCGGAAGTAACGTTGTTCTTGACCGGCTATACTTTATTTTTTAAAGTGTTAATATCTGTAGTACTACAAAAATGGTACATGTGTTGTTTTTTTATAAGAACCAGTAAATTATACCGAGGCTCATTGTTCTTAAATATTTGGC
>JAPEIX020246456.1:0-22684 GCA_026122405.2 Zoanthus sansibaricus
CTCCGTAGGCCAGAGGCACGAATCTTTAAATTGTATATCTCTTATCACTTTTTTTTCGATCTGGTTTCCAAGTCAAAAGTCTGAACACGTCACGAATCTCTACGTATGCGTGGTTGAGTCTTATGATAGCCCACGTAAGCAAATGCAAGCTTGCTTATAGCCATCTTTTTTTAGTCAATATGAAAAATTCTGAAGCTTCTTATCAGTAATGGCTAAAACCTTTAAACGTTCGGGTCCATTAACTTTACAAAATCTCATGCGACTTTAATTTTTGTGTTACAATAACGTGTTCACGTCTGCAAGCGTGAGCAGACGGTCCATTTCGCTGTCGATCGCAACAGGATGTTTACAAACAGACCAGCGGGTTTCTGTCAAGAACTTTTGTGAACTAATACTTCTTCACAACTTGGAAGTATTTGGAAAGAGTCGTTGGTAGGTGTTTTAATTTGTTTCAATAGCAATGAATATTTTGAACCGATTGATACAAAAAACTTATTCGCAAGCAATGGTCAAATTATCATAGTGTGTCGTACTATACTATTTTTTGGATTCGTGCAATATTAGCAAATTTTATTTAGTGAAATAACTTTTCTTTCTTGATATACCTCCTCTTTCAATAAACTTGAGTATCCTTATACTTTTCACCAAAGGTCTCATTATTTGTCAATAATGCTATAGCTATATTTCACAATTTTTGCTAAGTATGGGAGAGAGGTACTGTAATGCAGTTCCTGAATGCGCATTATTGTTTGTGCTTGCACTAGCCACATGCAGTCTTAGACTGCGCATTTTTTCTATTTGTACTTTTACCATTTTATTTAATTTATAGATTATAATTTGTTCAATTGCAAGTTATTAAGTCATGTATTGTGCCTTTAATGCAGTGAGATCAGATTTCATATCAGAAGAGTGACTTTCAGTTTGCGGTTTGTTTACAAATACACGCACTTTCTGGCAACACAATAAACTCGAAATTGTTCATATTCCTAACTTCTCGTTTATCATCGGTGTCGCCAGCGCGACAGCACTAACCATTTAATAACTTACAGTTATTGGATAAATCTATTTAAGTTAGTGAATCTTTTTTTTAAATCCGACGTTTAGGACTGTAACCCCTTGTCGGAATGAAGCAAAAACAGATAAAGCAATAGGGTAGGTATGCAAAAAACGAAGGAAATAAAAACCTCGAGACGTGTAAGAAAAAATATTAACAAGATAAAAAGTTTATAACGAAAGACAGAATATCAATTAAACGTGAGGCGTTCATTTATACTGTGGGATTTAGAGTAACAAAAGTTTGAATAGGCTTTGTTCACACATGGTGCCCGGGCACTACTGCCTGTGACCCTGGCACAAAACGGTGCTGTGTTCAGAAAAGGACTCCCTGCCCACTTAAGTGCTCGAGTACAAGGTCTCCATGGTGCCCGGGACCGAATTTTGGCATGTGTACTTGAAAAACTAGTGTGTTCACATTAAAGCCGCGCAAAAATCGTACTCGGACATCTTACCCGGGGCACCAAATGTGAACATAGCATAAGTCACGTTTTTTTTGGTTTTGTGACAATCGTTGCCGCCATTGACAATCCATAACTGAGTTTTTAAAATGTTTCTTTTCATTTGACTATGGTGCTTAACTTAAATATCTATCGAACACCTGTGCAGCACCCCATTTATAACCATAATAACTTATTCTGTGTGTCTGCCTATGTCTAGAAGTATTTTAGAAAATTAACGTACGCTGTTTATTTATACAATGCGATTCTAATAGTTATCTTTTAGTATGATAATAGTTTCTTCTGTACTTCTTTTGTTAGTTTTTATTTTGTTTTTAAATGTAATTTGGGTTTTCTAATTCGAATTCAAGGAAGCCAAAGGTTACACATTATTTTATAACTAGTAGTAATCAAAGATTAGGGAGTTTAACACGCGTATGGAATCGCTAATTTTTATCTTACACATCTCCAACTTTGTGTTTGAAATGCTATATTTTTCAGCTATACAAAAAAAATTCACTTCATAGGTACTTTAAAAAACTAATTCCTCAAAGACATTTGAAAAGTTTTCTATTTCCAGGCGGTTATGTAATATTCTATTTATTACATAAACACCAATGAATTTGACAAAGACACCGCTGTCAAAGACGCTGCCTTGCCTTTTTATATGTAATCATGGCAACAGTGTTTATTTTTACGTGTGAAAGGGTATCTTAGCGAACTTACCTATCATGGTAGGGTGCATTGATACCTGCAATGCTGTTGGTTCTGCACCCAGGAATAAGAAACGTCAAAACCCCATATGTGCCAATGAATTGAAAGATGAAACAGTATTTGGCAGCTGTGCGGCAAGACTTCCTCAGATCGACCTTCTTCACAAAGTAGCTGCCCAAGAAGATACCACCTGCGGTCCCAGTGAGAATTACCGCACCAGACAAGATACCGGCCGTAGAGGATGGCTCGCCAAACTGCGACTGCAAACAAACACGGCATGTTGCAAATCCATCACAAACCAGAAATGCTACTTTAAAGCCTCATTAAAATTCACCAAGTTTGTAAATCGCCACTGACTAGTTGGCTTCTTACCAGCTGAGATTTTTAGATGTGTCAGTTCTAGTAATTTCACATAAAAAAACACCTAGGGGAATTTTAATAGGCCATCGCTACTATCATTATCATCATCATCGCTCATAAACATCACTCATCATCACTTAACATCATTGCTTATCATTATCATCATCACTCATAATCATCATCACCACCATCATCATATCATCGCTGCATGCGTAGTTCTCGAAAAGATTACTGAAGGAGGAAGACCATTGCAAACGCAAACCAATGCCCGGTAAATATCATTACTAATAATTATTTTACCTAATTAATCAAGCTGTGATAAACAAAGGTTATTTCAATATAAAATATCTAAATCCTTTTCTAGGGCTATATGGCTCACAGCATAACTGTATTTTCTTGTGTCAAGTTCATGAATAGGATTTTTTGTCCGTTCTCAACAAGACACTAACCTAGCACTACGTCAGAGCAAGAAATGTCTAATGACTTTTCGCACTCACTTGTATGAACTTAGAGATGAACGGACCCAGTCCCAAAGCAATGAGGGTGGTTGATGAGAGAGCTAATGTGTTACACAAAAAGGTGCCGTTTGTCAGAAGTGCTTTTGTGGCAGGAATGATGTCTTTCAATCGGCCCTTGATTTCCTCATCACGTGCTGGAAGCAGTCCCTCTTTGATGGCTCGCGCACGCCTCTCCCTGGCACCTGGCATCTCCTTGGGGTAAGCCAGGAGAGACAGAGCTGTCAATAACAAAATCAGACCTCCGAAGAAATATCCTACCCACCAAGCCCCGATCCAGCGGGGGTCATCGGGAGTCAAGTCAACTCCTGGAGGCTGAAACAGGGAATATAAGAATGGTTAATTAAACAGAAAACGACATATCACCTGATTTCTGTTTTCTGTAAAACATAAACAGTGTGGGAAGCTAACAAAAACCACATCCAATCGTTGCAGTGAATTTTACCTGGAAGTATATCATAAGTCCATGAAAGAATCCGAGATTACTTAATATCAGTAATAAAACCTTAAAAAATCAGCAAAATAGAAAACCTGTTGTGTCCGCTGCGAACAGATAAGCAACCCTATCAAGTTTAGACTAGTTTAGCAATTCTAGAGAGAGCACCATAGAGTTGAACTACTTGTTACTTTATTATGCTCCACTCTTCTTTTTCTTTGTACTTCGTTTGCCGTTTCAGTGAACTTTTAGTTTATTCCCTCTGGATTTACAGCCCGTGCCGAAACATATCTGATTTTTTTAACCCCTTTGCCTTTCCTTTCTGCTAAATACCTATTTTTTGTATAAACTAATAAGTCACTTAAAGTAAATACTTTTACTAGTCAATGCTGATGACTGTGATCCACGACGAAAGCTCAGAAGTATCTCAAAAAGTCTTTGAAAGTTTTAATTTTTGCATAAGTCCAGATATGATATATTATTTTGCTTATCAAAAAACATACAAAAAACATTTTGAAATCAACAACTTGGATCACTGGAAAGCTGGACCATTATGTTTTTTCGAGTACAATACCCTTTTGTATTTTTCATTCAATTCATTTCATTTCAACCTGAAATCAACTACTAGTAACAGCTGGCGTGCGTAAAAGGTGCATGCTTACCTGTATTAGGTCAACCCAAATGTTTAGCAGTGAGCCTCCTGCTACATAACCGATTCCTGGGCCAAAGAATACAGCTATAAACCAGACTCCAAGGTACATAGGCGCACTCTTGGGATCCACATTATCATCTATATAAGCTGGTCCTAAAGTAAATAAGGGCGTTGTACCCGCCCCCAGTAAAAGCTTGGCCCCTATAAATACAAACATATACTTCCAGTCTTTAGTTTGTTTCTCTTTACATACTTCCACTGGACGAGTAGAAGTTGAATTACTGTTTATAATTAAACATCTCGTTTCATCAATCTTGTCTGTTGTTTCAAACTCTACAGGAACGTACTTGCCAACCAGAATGTGTGGCAAGGCGAATAATAGGCAACCCAGACTAGTTACCATGGCCCCAAGGCCCAACCAGCGGGCTTTGTGCCTGTGCCCAGCATAGTAACTAATGAATATGATGAGTACAAGAGTTGAAAGATCACTAGCAGCCACTATCATGCCAGTCTGCTGACTGTTTAGTTTGAAGCGCTTCTCCAGACTGGTCAGTCCTGCTGCAGTAAACCCATTGGTTACCATTCCTGTAATACAACATAAACAATCCGTAAACACTGCTGAATCTATCTTATGGGAGAAGCTTTGATGTAATGGGATTAACCACAAGAAAATTATCCGATTATCAATAACATCTAAATGTCAATTCATTTCAAGGCTGAGAATCCTTAGAAAATGTGAATTGTGAAAAACAAAAAATATATTATTTACAGATATATAACAGACATACCGTACACTTATACATGTAATACAGTCAGAAAGAACTAAAAATAAACCCATTTTTTTTCCTGCAACGCAGATCACTATTCGGTACCCAATTCGCTTTTCAAATGTCACTGGCGATGAATTTCAGAATATGAAATACGTACGTTCAGCGGTTTGAAACGCTATGCGGTATCGAGAGTCGATTTGAGGATGTCACTGCCGATGAATTTGCACTCAAGGTACACAGCGGCAAGGAAGCCCAGGGGGATCACTTACAGATTTTATTTTAACTTTTTCGGATATTGCTTCTAATGTTTGAAAATTCGATTTTGCTTTTGAAGATTTTGATTCTAAAATCAATCTTTGCGATTTTAGGATTCGATTTTCTTACTTTACGCTCAAGAGTTTTGTTTTCGGCTTTAACGTTTTTCTTTTTGTTTTTGTTGCTTTGTGTATTAATCTGATGTTTATATTTTACGCGTTTAAGGAAACCACCCTGTTGATAAAATAACATATACTTTCAACTGTTGACATCCCAAATGTTTCCAATTGTGTTGTGGTCCAGCTGTCACCATCTTCACATCAGTCCAACCCCGTAAAAACCATATTGCTTTGTTTATCTTTCTAATGCATTCTCGCAGAACTCACCTTTCTCGTAGAAATTGCTAGTATTATGTATTATCTCAGCATTAATTACTTTTATATTTATTATTGTAATTGCTATTGGTATTATCTTTAGTATTACTATTATTATTATTACTACAGTTATCTTCTTCATTTATAACACATTTAAAGGCAGTCAACCGTACACTATGTAGTGTAAAACAAAATACTAACGAAAACGAACTATGTCTTCAGTTGCAAGGGCCAAAACTAGCAAATGCGAGAATAGTGCTGCTAAATTTGCATGGAAAAAGCCCCAAAGAGTTGATGTCGGGACAATCCTCACCTTGCATGAACGAGTAGATGGTAAGGAACACAAGGAACCATTTAGGCGTGTTTAGTTTCTGGAGCACCCTGGGTTTAAAGGAACGCCAACCACATGTAAGCTCGTCCTCTGGTTTATCCTCATCAAACGCCTGCATGATAGCAGTCTTCCTCCTAAACAAGACTGACTAATACTGAGCTGTCTTGAGTCTGTAGTACTGTGATCAGCTGCTTGAAACCCATAAACTGCAAGTAAAGATAAACTGGGTTAATTCTATGTTATGTTACAAATCAGTAGACATAACAACTCAGATTCCAGATTCTGACAAACACAATTTTGAGCAATTTATTTTAACCATTCTTCTCAACTACTTCTCCAGCTGTAACAATAACACGAATAAAATCTGTTATACAAATAAAGATAATATTAACGATCTTGCACAAAATGCCCAAGCTATACGCAACCACGCTATGTGATGTTTAATTTAGACAGAAACTGGTTGAAAGTTTTGCATGTGATCTTTGATAAAACAAAAGCAAGTAGTTCATGTTTAAAACCTCAGGTTCCTTGTAAGAGAAGATCAGTATCGCTCGAAACTTCAGCTCCTTAAACTAGATGAGGCCTGGTTGAATTGCTTCTAATCTTGAATTTTCTAAGATAAAATTGTACATTCTAGCTTCAACCTTCAAAAACCATTTTGAAGGTTGAAGCTCAAGACTGGTGACCATGGAATGTAGATTGAAGTATAGGCTGATATGCAGTTGATCATATCTTTTTTATTAAAAAATCTATTTAGCAAAAAAAAGGCCACGTTAAACAGAAAAATATAAGGGTAGTAATATCGTAGAACAAACTGATGCAATTATTTAATAAAAATTAATGATAAGCAAAAGATTCGGTCGGTGTCAATCAAGAAATATATACAATACTGACAACGCAGGAATTTTTTGTTTTAACTTGCATATCTTATTTCAGTCGCCTTAACAACATGCAAAAAATGCTAGTAAAAATATGCTCATGAAAATATTTTCTAAATAAACGCTGTAACCAAAGCATTTATTTCTTTCATAAACAGTCTTCCAAGAATTTAACTTTTCATAACAAAACGTTATGGAGTTCAAACTGGAAGTTAACTTACAATACTTAAGTCTTATTCCAAAGAATCGAAAAACGGCGCTCAGCCAAGATTAGTTAGTTGGCCTATAACGCTATTGGTTTGAGAGCTAGTTTCACCGCAATAAAAAAGTTCTCAGCATACAAAATACAGGCTGGCAATCATCTGCGACAGCTGTCTATTGTTACAAACAAAGCAAGTGATAATTTCCGTGGCATTTACACAAGATATCTATTGAAAAAGAAAATGTTTTTTTTTCTAATCGCAACGCCAAAACTTTTTCTCTTTTTCAGGCAATATACACCAATAATCTTTCAAACTTATCCAGGATTTTTTTATCTAACTTCTTTCAAGGAATACAACATTTTTTCGACTAACCGAATTTCAAATGGATTATAAACATATAAAATGCAAAAGAAATCTTGATGAAGCTAGAAAGAGCACTTGTTTCCAAAACAGAATTCCTGATGGGGGCGGTATCTTATCTTGTAAAAAAAATGAATTAGCAAAGAGAAAATTACCTTTTGCTTTCATCTTATCTAGCAGCCATTATATACAACACCTTATTTAGCTTTTTACCTTCGGTAAAGGTGATTTCAACAGAATATGGACTTAACTGTTGTTGAATTCAAACTTCGAGGATTTGAAATGAAACCTTCACACGCGCTATCGGGAGACTGAACGCATGCTGTTCTGACGTCATAATAACAATGCAAATGACGAGCCGAGTCCTTGAGTATATTTGAACGATCATAATACAAAGGAGCACCGCGTACAGAAGCTATAGCAAATAATCAAATGTTTGATTTTTGCTCTCGACTCATCAACCAGAAACGAAATTATTAACAAATGTTGGCTTTCAGTTATTCTAAAAATCAAATTATTCCTAAATCTATCCAAGGGGAGCAAAGAGTTTTAACTGAAAGATATGTTATTAAAGGTCGGTAAGCTACTGGAAAAATGGAAAAACTGTAAAAAAAACAAAAGACAATAAATATCCGGTTTGTTATGTTTCCTCATTACCGCACTAGTGAAAGTCGGCTTTGTAAATTTTCAGCGCAACTTGAGACACCTGCTGTGCCTAACAAAAGCTGTGTTCAAAAGATGATTAAAATTTGAAGACCACAAGACAGTCAACTCTATTTCACTGTTGATTGCTTTCATTTTCTGATCTCTATCAAGAATAAAATCTAATGGAAATTACGCTGGGTCAGGGTTAGATTTCAATAAACAGTATTCAGTAGACTAATGAAAATATGGCTTTGACAAGAATTAGCAACTCCTACTTCTTTGTCCTTGAGGTCTACTTGTTAAATATCCTGAAGCGATGGTAAACAGACAGATGATAGTCAAGATAGCTGGCCGAACACATTTTTATTAAAAATCTATAGCAATGGTACGAAAATAGAATGTTGATGACACAATAACTTCTATTTGTGATGTGCAAACTAAATGCTGTGCAGCAAATGACTTGGAGGAAGAGTTAGAACTTTTCTACCAAAAATAGTTTTCTGATGTTTTGGATACAGTTGTGCTAATTGTTTTTATACTGTCATCAATCATTGGCTAATCTGTCTGAGCTCTTTGTTTAAACTGAGTGGAAACTCAAACCGAGAGCAAACTCGCCATTAACATTTTCTGAACCACACAGTTCTGAATCATATCTAACGTAATTATGAAATTATAAAAACAACACCAAAACACTCTAAAACAAAACCAACAAACTACATAAGCAACACCATGAAAATATAAAAACACCAACAAACTAAATATACTGACACCAAAACTTGAGATATATAATACAACGCCAACAAACTATAAAACTAACTTCAACAATCTACAAAACAGAACCATCAAACTATATTAGCAATCGTGATTCGATCTCCGATTGTTTCGAGTGAAAGTTTATCAACAGCAGCTAGGAAAGAACTAATCATGATAAAATCATACCCATAAATCTACTGTTGCTTTTTTTCAATGCACTGTTGTTGTTTTTTAACTAAAATATGTTAAAAATCCGCTCCATGTACTGTAAATCCAATCAATTTTAAAAAGATCCCAAAAACTGCATTACGCTTAACAGACTTCAGTTAATGTTGCCATAGGTTAAAAGTAGCAGGTGTTTTTTTGAACAGTAGACACACACGATGGCTCTGCACGCAATGGAAGTAGCTAGCGAAACCTTACACGATTGCAGAGAAAACGGAGAATTTTGCCAGCTACCGTGGCTCTATATAAACTGACTCTGATAAAGGGTTTGACAGGCAGGTCCAAGAACGCTCGTTTGATTTTCAACAGCTTAGCACAAGATCTGATAGGTTAATATTACACTTAATTTTAAAAAGACTCATACTATGCTCGTTTCGTTGACTAAGTGTTGTGAGTATTCAGGGAGCATATTCAATGCACGTCCAACTTTTCAACGGAAAAGATGGGTTGTTAATTCACTGAGTTAGGTTGCACGCTCTTTTATAAAAACCAGCCAGATCTTTCGGCTGTTCTTAACTTTGTGATATTTCAAAATAGCACTTAATGTGCCGTAACGAGATAGTTCAGTAAACCATAATACTGCAACAAAACTGAACAGATATCAAACAAACCATTTTACCATACAGCATCGTACATTCATTGCAACGCATTTACTACCATTTTTAGCTCCTTTTTAAGAAATGAAAAAACTGGTTAGAAAAGTTATTATGAACTTACCTGTACATCGCAACCAAAAATGAAATGAAGTTGTTTTGACTAAAACCCGCTACAAGTGCTGAACGGGTAAACCAAAAAGAGGTGTGTGTGTGTGTCAGCGCTCTTAATGACGCAAGAGTTTTTAAACAAAACTGAAACAGCGTTTATCAAAAACAAAGCAAGTAGATAAACTATATATTAATATATACACGAGATTGGAAACGGTATGTACTCTCGATTGTAGCTGCTGAAAATGAATAGTCTATGTTTGATATATTTCGGACTCCAGAAAAAAGACATGATCGATCAAGTCTTTTAACAATCTGATTCAGAAATGGTGGCACGGCTTCCAAAATCGAAATTCTTGATACTTTGCCTGAATGACACTTTTGGGGAACTATTCTTGAAAGTGTTTTCAAGGAATCCAGAAAAACCGAAAACTCGTGTTTAACCTAATTAAATGTGCAAAATTCAAGCTGAAAATTAAGGAAGTTTGGCGTTGACATACCATAATTACTTGCCGACACAAAAGGAAACAAGAAATGGTTTTTAATTTAGTTTATTTATCAAATCGTTCGTCGCTTGCAAGTATTTGAAAATTTGAGAAGATTTGAAGCCGTGCCGCCATTTCTCAATTTTTACAGACGGACGCTCTCAGTTATGTTATCAATTAACAACGTATAAATCTATAAACATATTGTTTGACTACTTCTATGCTCTACTGTTCACCTGCTTCACAGACTTCGACACGTGTCAGATTGTGAAAGTTTATGATTCAGTCTCCGGTTTTTCCTTTAGCACTTCCTCACACACAATGAAATTTTTCAGTTCAATAAGCTCCTTCCATACGAATTTAAATACAAGAAACAAAAACTTTCATCATATTCCTCGATGTACATTAAAATCGCAATATAAAATACTGAAAAGCACAACATGTTTGACGCACACCTTTTACGAGTTCTAATGCACGTTAAACAAATAAATCGAGGAGTTTTTCCTAATATGTTCTAAACACCGTTAACCCGAGAAATGCACGGGCTGTTCAGAACTGCCGATGCTCTCGTAAGTACTTTGTCATGGGTTAGAATGTTAAATACTCTTAACGCTGGGAACTGGTCTAATGAGACACGATCGAGTAAAACCTCGAACACCACTGGAATCATGTTTTGTATGTAATAAAGTATGACTTGAGAATGGATCGATTATAGCGCAGTGTTAAAAGTATGAATACAGTAGTTTGTTCATTTTACAGCCTCTTTTTCCTACTGCTTCACATCCATTCGTATATTACTGATGACGATAATTATACGACACAAATAGTAAAAACACAGTATGTTTCAAAATTGCAATGCCTGGGATCGATCACAAGGCAAGCATTAGCAGTGCAAAGAAGTCAACTGCGTCGGTGTTTCAAAATGTAATAAAATGAAATTCCAACTTTCAACGTTTCGATTTAGTCTTTTTCAACTTACACGTCGGTTTAGATTTCTATAGCTAATCAACGTTTAGTAAGCAATCTTCGTTCAATGTAAAAAATCCGCGCCTGGAATTGGTCAAAATCGATCACGTGATTTCAGCACAACCCGGTGCCGCAAAAACTCATATACCTATGGCTGAGTCTTCAGAAAATTCAAATCACTGCCTATATCAACCAAAATAATTTCAATTGAGCTGTTGCTCCAGCGAAAGTTATCCTTTATCAGAGTATACACTCAAGTTGTTTAATTTAGCGGGCTATAAGGCGCACGTCCTGCAGTTTTCCCGCCATTTACATACGTTTGAAGTTTGGTTTTCTTGTGAAGCAGTTTGAGACATTTTTGATCAATAACAAATCAACCATGGTCCGTCTGCAATAAACTGGTACACGCCTACTCCTATACCCCTTGTACTGCGCGTAGGATCGTAGCATTGGGAAAAACACCGTGGAAAGAAAAAAAATGTTGAAGTCCATAATATTCGCCTGTGGCAACAGCTTTAGATACTTTACCGCTAAATAGGAACTTTCTCGTGAAATTTATCATGAACTAACCAGGCAGAATTTTACTTGAATCGCATAGCAAAGGCCAAACTTGCCAGATCCACTTTTTAGCGCTGCACATCATGTCAACCAATTTAAACAGCCAGCTACACTTTAACTCTTTTATCGCTTGTATCGCTTGCATTGCAGCTCGTCGGATATCACGAGGCACGACATTTGTTGTTTGAACAATTCAGTCCGTTTAGCACGACAATCAATTAAGCCTGTGTAAAATGCAAAATTGTCTTTTTGTAGTTTGTAAAGTTTTATATTTTTTTCGCGTACAGCTGAACAACGGCAAATAATTCACACTCGTTTTAGAAAAACACGCTTCTGCAGCTTCCAAACAAACAAACTTGGTTATTGCCAACGAGGCAATC
The DNA here is from genome assembly GCA_026122405.2 of Zoanthus sansibaricus. NCBI lineage: Eukaryota > Metazoa > Cnidaria > Anthozoa > Zoantharia > Zoanthidae > Zoanthus > Zoanthus sansibaricus. The sequence goes on from JAPEIX020246456.1 coordinate 12,058, forward strand.
GAGCGAAGACGCGAGGCCGGCAAAACGGGTGGGTGAAATTTCCCACGAAAAGTTCCGGTGTAACAGCGGACTTGGTCCCCACGGATTTGGTCCCCCTAGGACTAAATTCGCTGGCGGATTTGGTCCCCCTAGGAATAAATCCGCTAGCCGATCTGGTCCCCCTTAATGAGTTTCTCGCGGATTTGATCCCCCCACAAAAACTATTCATAATTCGATCTTTTTTCGTAAAATGTTGTGCAAATTAGGACGAAACGGGACGAAAAGGACGAAACAGCTGTTAAGTTTAAGGTTGAAGTTGCTGGTTTCTTAATCCGAGCTCTTCTTACTCGTATTGGTTCACTGGCAAATTCATTTCAACGTAGTTTTCCAGGCATTTATTTCTTACGCATGTTTCTTACAAAGCCGAAAATAAAATAGTATTACAGTATCATCATAACAAAAAAATCATAGTGTACTCGCAGCCCTCACTTTCTATTAGAAATAACTATTTACTAATTACTAATGCAATATATGAGCATGATGAGATATCAGGTTTTTCAGAAATATAATTACGGTATTTACAATAAGTTTAATGATGAAGACCGCAGAGCTGGTCGAAAATTTGTAACAATATTTTATACAGATCAGATTTCTAAAGTTTTAATCACGATTTTAACTGATCGCCCTACGTACAATAAGTTTAAAAAGATATATTGCTTTGTTTGTAGAAGGGTGAAATACTTTATCGACTTTTTTCTTCCTATACTCTACATATCTTCTATAAAATAAGAATATAACTCTGACTTGCTAAGGACGGAAAGTGGTAATAAATTGTCAAACCTGCATTTTCTAACAGGAACTCTTAATTATTTTGAAAAGGCTGTTGATTTAAAACTGTCACTGTTTTCAACGTGTTGGAATACGAAAGTGGGCATCACCTATCGAACTGTAACAAAACTAAAGCGAAAATAATAGTGGCATTGTGTTAACCAATGATTCCATCTGTCTTATTCGATTTTATACCGAAATCAAAGGTTACATTCCTCCGTTGTCGGTCTATATAATGCTGCCGGCAACCACGTTCCCATTCGAAAAATATCTACTGCGTAAAAAACAACTTTTATATCTATTAAGAAACAGCTTGTCTCCTCGATTACGTCTGGTTTACAATATCTTGGTCTGCACTCGACGATTCTCTCTGGTACAAAACACCTGCTAAAATATTTCATTTAAGTACGAACTTATCGACTTAAAAACAGTTTACAAATCTGTATTGGAAACTACAAGAGAAAACACTATTCTAGAAACAAACAATTATTCCAGTGGCGACCACACGTGCGTCGGATGGATGCAGGCTGTGCTACTGGAACGACAGGAAGTCGATATCATTGTTCCTACATACCACTGTGTTGTTTAGTACTAATTGTGCCGCATACAAACCAGAAGAACCAGATACTATAGTATACTTCTATAATCAATATCTTATTATGAATGAAGGAATAGTTTCCCGAGAAAAGAAATGGTTTGTAGACCGTTTAGCTGTACAGTAAGTTAACAGTCTGCGGCTAAAAGTTATTTTCTACCTGGATGGATAGCTGCGCATAGAAAATTGAAAAATATGATGCAGACCGCGAGTCACCGAACCCTGAAATTTATACCAGATGCAACAGCTTGAATGCACATCGTGCTAAATGATTAATGACCGATGTTGTTCAAAACGAAAACTGAATTCTTATTCAACTGAAATCAACACAAATATAACTACTATAAACGCTAGAGATTCTGCCCTCCTTAAACAGTAAATCTGATTTACAATGAGAACTGAAAATTAAATTCTTATTCAACTAAAACCAACATAAACATGTAACAACTAAACGCTATAAATTCTACCCTCCTTAGACAGTAAATTGATTTACATTGAGAACTGAAAATGGAATTCTTATTCAACTGAAACCAACACAATCATGTAGTTACTAAACGCTAGAAATTCTACCCTCCTTAAACAATAAATTGATTTATGTACATTGAGAACTGAAAACGCAAAAGGGATTTTCTAACAACGATTAGTGGTTTGACGACTTGCGGTTGGTGTGGCACAGTCATGAAATACAGACTGGATGCAAAACATATGAATATCAAGAGAAGGTTTCCGCTGTAATATTCGAAATGTGGGCATGTAACACCTTCTACTGAGCATCGAGGATGAAAAGGAGAAATTACAAAGGTTAACTGTCACCGCTAGATACCTAAAACATGTGAACATAAACTGTTTTTTACAGATTGAAAACTACATACTAAAACATTTAATGATTTAAGCCTTAAGACAACATTTCCAATAATTGAATTCAATTCAGTGCTGACAATACCTGGCTGAGAGTTACAAGTAGCGGCACAATTTCCTCAATTCTAGAACACAACTTTGCCAGCAAACACAAAGCGTGAAGGCAGCGAGCTTTCTAAAAATTATATAATTATCCAAGGTCTATACGCGGGTTGGTGTCCAACCGATATCCGAAGAACAGGTATATTAAAGTTTCAAAACAATTAGACCAATCGAAGTCAAAGTCTTTAACAACCATTATATCTGAAACATTAGACCTAAAACAATGTTCTTCAATGTTTGCAATTGCTTCCGAGTTCATTTACTGCGAAAAAATACTTTCCTAAGAATAGGAGTATCATGCTAAAACTGGAAAAGCGACGAGGAAAATCTGCTATCTTTCTAAAGAAATAAAACATTTTTGAAATAACCATCAAAGTCGGTTGGGTGCCACAATAAAATGTTTTTATTCAATCACCTATATGGAGTTTCCGTTTTATTTTGTTTTTTGTTTTGTCTCACATATTTTGCTTATTGCTCCTTAAGCATTGAGCTTCTTCGTTGAGGAATGACACTAGGAGTTGGAAAGGTCTACGAAACAAATAATTTTACCATAACTGAATCGTTTCAAGCCCCTTCTAATTCTGCAAAAACACGAAAATCAATCGGGAATGAAAAAGGATAAGCTGATCCAATGAAAAGTTGGACGAAACACCGTTTATGAACATTATACATGCAGAGATGGCTTAAGAGGAGGCTGGCCACTCAATCTCCTGGTTAGCTCATCAGTGGACTGGTAACTTCTTTTAAAGGTTCTTAAGTACTTACAAATGGAAGATGTATCAAATAACAAAAATAGTGTAGTAACACAAAAACCTCTAAACGCAAACATTCTAGGTTAAATCTACATAAAATGAAGCAATACAAGCTCGCAGGTTCATAATTAATTTTTTTAAGTTGGGCGCCGTCGAAAGAGAGACCATGCAAATGTAAAGTAATATCGTTTCTGCCTAGAAGCAAGATGTGAATACAAAGTATTTCAAATTATTGTGCGAATTTTTTTTTATAATATAATAATACTAATATAAAAATAATATTGTATTAAAGGAGTTCCACCGATGCACTACATCGGAATAACAGAACACGAATTCAAAACAAGATACAGAAATCTCATTCAATAACCCCAAGTACGCCGCAGCTACCACCCTCTCTTCACATCTTTGGGATTTAAAGAAATCTAAAAAAGCCTTCACAATAAAATGGTCAATTGCCAAGCGCTCCAAAGCCTAGAAAAAGCGGATCCAAACAATGGCACCTCTGCTTAACAGAAAAAATGCATATTTTAAACGCTGATAAAAGCTCCTTGCTAAACAAAAGATCTGAATAATTAGCTAAATGCCGTCATACCAAAACGTTTTTAGCAACCAATTATAAGCCGCCATAATTTATCCTTTTTTACATCTTTTTTACATCTTTTACTTTAACCGCCTCTAATGTTTTTGTGTTTTTAATCTGATGATCGCCACGGAGCGTGAAACTTTTACCTATGTTAGCTTTCTATTTAAGTAATCTTTAACATCTAGTCTTTTCATTTTTCTACATGTTATCATGAGTTGATTCAAACAAGAAAAAAAAATAAAAATGTAGTTTTACAACCAAAATAAGAATACTTGGCATTCCATTTTGTTGTGTGAATTTTTCTATTGGTAAGTACAAATTTAATTAAAAAGGGAATTTCAAGAAAAGATACACAATATTAAATTAGTTATTTAATCTTGAGAATTTTTGGATTCACTACAGTTTTTTTTTCATTTTCCGAATTAATATTTTGTCTTAATTGAATGCAAAGGAACCTGTCCCAAATTGGTGGGTTGACCTGTAAATGTTTGATTGAGATGTTTTACTACTGGAGATACAAATTAAGTTGTAGTCTCTTGATCAAAGAATTACCCATTTACACTTATATTCCTGAAACGATTTTAATTTCGGCCTTTTAACATACAAATTAAAATTTATTCTTTGATTGTTTTAAAAGATAGATTAAGGAAAGATTATGTTTTCTGACAATTTCATAACTCAAAAATGAATTTGCCATTCAGTTAAAGGTCTCGATAGGATGTCCTTCTAGTAAAAGATACTATAAAAGTTATGAAACTAAAGGTTGTACAAATTACGTTTAAGGAAAACATTTTTAACATAATTCTTTTCTTATGGAGAAGAATTCGCCAAACATAGTTTGTTGTTTCATACGAGAAAAACACATTTGAAACATTAGCTTTTTGCATTACTTTTGGCAATAAAAAAGTAATCACGAAGCTGTTTATACTCTCCCTGGTGAAAACTCTTTTAACAATTCTTAATCTTTTTACTATATGCATTTTTTATCCTTTATTTAATCAAGGTCCCCGGTTCGATCTTGGCAGTTTGCCGAGATTTGAATAATTACTGACGTTCTTTTCCGCCTAAGCCAACTCAGCTTTCCATCCTTCCGAGGTAGGTAAATGAGTACCAGCGTTTGCTGGGAGCTAATCTGCAATGGATTAGTGTTCCGTCCAGGAGATAAGCGCCGGCTCCATGGGCCACTAGGCTCGTAAAGGATTTAGCTTAGCTTAGCTTATTTAATCATTAGTAATTAAGTAAGTAAATACTTATCTCAGTATTGGCGACATAATGTTTTAGTTAGTTTAGTCAGTTAATAAAAACGTAATTTTAACTCTGAACTGCCTAAATTACATGTTGTACCCACTGGTCGATGCATTTTTTAAACATAAAGATAACATATTTAACAAAAGAGGAAAAGCTTCTTATGTCTTTCCTAACATTTGAAACAAGTCATAACCTCTTTGCTAGGTGCAATTATCCTACTTAAAAAAGACATATATATAATCGTTGTTGAAAAGCTCTAAAAAACAACATCAGCAAGCACTAGAGTTGCATTTTTATCACGAAAGCTTGTTTGCTTGTTGTAAGACAGTCAAGAGAATGGTGATGGATAGATTGGATCAATCAACAATTGCTAGTTATAGTCAAGCATGCTCAGTCATGTACAAACTGGCTAAACACAGTTACTCTTTACACCTATGGACCACATTGGGTATGGTGCCCCCACCATATAACAAAATGTTACAAGCAGCATTAAGTCATGATCAAAGAAAATTTTTAAAAAAATTCCCTGAACTGTTTATTTACATCTTGGGCACTCCCACAGCCAGAGTCACTGGTCCCTGGTTCACATTTAATTTTTTCAAAATCTTCAGATGTCATGCAATTACTTCAGAGTCACGGAGAAAAGAGTTCTCAATATTTTTATAAGAATTTCTTATCTAGAAAATTGATGTTTTTCGTTATTGCAATAAAACTCTCAGCAACTATAGTCTGATAAATAAGACATCTCTTGACCTTTATTGGATGCTTTCATGGAGCTTCCATAATTTTGCATGGAAAAGTATGCATTTTAGATGTGCCACTCCCCCCCCCAAAAAAATATTTTCTTAATGAACACTCTTAAACAATAAGCACTATTTTTTCTTTGTAAATACCAATATTACCAAGCATGATAATAAGACTTAGTAGTAACACTGAAGATTAGGAAGTTCGTTTTATTGGATTTTAAGTGTGAATGGACCCAGTTTAATGCATGCTATGACCTTTTTTATTTTAATTATTATTTCTCCTTTTTTTTCTTTTTTTAACTTAGAATTGTCTACTGTATGATGCACTTTTTTTGTTTTTTAATACAATTTATTATTAAAATAATACATTAGACTGCTCAATAGGTATCTGACGCACTGCATACAGGTAGCAAAGGAGCACATGCAAAGAAATGACGTAGTTGATATACACAAAAATAAGGCCCAAAGCCCCTGAAAAAAGTTAGAGGGGTGGCCAATTTGTAGTCTTCACAAAAAATCTTGAATTGGATCTGCATTCCTTAAGTCTGATGAAAGCTAATCTACTGTATTTGTACATACAAAGGATTTCCTTGTTTTTTTTTGTTTTTGCCGGGTTTAATCCTTGAATTACCTGCAAATAAATTACCTGCATGTATGCCTTGCCAGCTCACTCAGCTATTACACCTTGCATGTATGCTTTGCCAGCTCACTCAGCTATTACACCTTGCATGTATGCTTTGCCAGCTCACTCAGCTGTTACAACTTGCATGTATGCCTTGCCAGCTCACTCAGCTATTACACCCTGCATGTATGCCTTGCCAGCTCACTCAGCTATTACACCCTGCATGTATGCCTTGCCAGCTCACTCAGCTATTACACTTTGCATGTGTGCTTTGCCAGCTCACTCAGCTATTACACCTTGCAGGTGAGCTTTGCCAGCTCACTCAGCTATTACACCTTGCAGGTGAGCTTTGCCAGCTCACTCAGCTAATTACACCTTGCATGTGAGCTTTGCCAGCTCACTCAGCTATTACACCTTGCATGTGTACTTTGCCAGCTCACTCAGCTATTACACTTTGCATGTGAGCTTTGCCACCTCACTTAGCAACTACACCTTGCATAATATGTGCTTTGCCAACTCACTCAGCAATTACACCTTGAATTTATGCATTGCCAGCTCACTCAGCTATCATACCTTGCATGTGTGCTTTGCCAGCTCACTCAGCTATTACACTTTGCATGTGAGCTTTGCCACCTCACTCAGCAACTACACCTTGCATAATATGTGCTTTGCCAACTCACTCAGCAATTACACCTTGAATTTATGCATTGTCAGCTCACTCAGCTATTATACCTTGCATGTGTGCTTTGTCAGCTCACTCAGCTATTATACCTTGCATGTGTGCTTTGTAAGTTCAATAAGTGATTTAAAACTTTCAGATTAACTAACTGTTAATCAAGTTTAATATATGGGAGCTAAAGATTTCAGATTTATCAAATTAAGCTTTAAGCATGTTATAAAAGCAATTAAAATCTAGGATTGTTCCAGTAAACTTTATAGTCTTGAGTTTCGATAATTTATTTCACCAGTGCTGCTTGATTTGACTCAATTGCTTTCAATTTGAAAGTCAATTTATGTTTAATTTTAACTTTTTTCTTTTTTTAAGTTTTTCCAAAAATTCCTCTTCTCTCATTTTATTCTTCATTGCTCTCTCACAGCCCATTAGTTTTACAATTTGGTCTTGTCTAAAAGCAATTTCTAAGTCAATAACAAAAGCTTCAAACCAGTGTAAGTTGTATTTCTTTGTCGCTCTCATTGATTTTGAATTTTACTTCACAAATGTCAAGCTTAAAGAATTTTCGCTTCACTTGCCTTTTACTTTGGACATGTTAGCTGCCTATTCCAATTCTCAGTGTTTATTTATTCTTTCATTTTGTCTGTTTGTCAAGCAATATATACATTTTGTGCTTTTGAATTTCCTTCAAGTTTCTGAAACAGCAAAACCAGAAGTGGACTTGCTAAACAGTTTCACTTGGACTTTCTTCCATCTTAGTGCTGATTGGCTCTGAAAGCTTTCACCAAAGTACAACTATCCTACGATTATTTCTTGGTTATATGGTTATGGATGCACATATATGATAACATTATCACTACACCTCGAAATGAGGCTGTAGCCAAAAAACTGAGAGCAAGGTGTCCAGATGAGACTCCTACATATTCAAAGTACAGTAGTTATGACACCATTCTTCTCAACGGAAAAGACTGAGAACAAAACACACCAGAGAAAAAATGCAACATGAAAATAAATGCAATAAACACAAGAATTATAGTTATCAGCAAGAGCGAAGGAAAAAATAAATTAAAACCAAAGTATACTGAGCTAAAATAAAGAAAGCTTGTGTACATGTCTTTTCTAACTACTGTATTTTGGTAAGATCACAGTTTGGAGATGACAAGTGTGGCAAACAGAAAGGAATCTCTTCCATCAGCAGAGAAGCCTTCTACAAAGTGACTAAGACACTGTTAAGACCCCACATACTCTATCCTTAACAAACCAGATTGAAGAAGCCTCGAATTATAAAATGACAGAACTTTCACTTTTATCATACAGGACAAAACATGCATAATTACCATAAAAATGGAAGACTAATGTAATGGTTTTAATGTATGGACAAATTATAAAAGAGTCCTAAGGCTAAGATTGCAGATAAGCACACAGAGCACCAACCTTTTAAAGTATAGTGCATTTCACGCAAGGACAGCATAGTATACCTATTATCCTAGTATTTATAACATGCTAAGTCTGAACATTTTTAACCCAGTGTTGATTGAAGTGCAAGGAGGAGGTGGTGCTGGTGTTATAGCAAGAGTTAGAAGTGGATGGAAAAGTTAAGGACCTTCTGTAATTACTGACCAGCAGAGCGTTACCACTGTTAACCAAGGGAAGAGTCTATCATGTACATATAGACTGTGATTGAAAGAGAGAGCTGGATGGAGAGACCTATGTGACCTATGTGCTGCATGGAGAGAAATTATATGTAAGTGATACGATGGATGTGTAATGTCAGTCTCAAGGACAAACTTAGATCTGATGAACTCAGGAAAAGATTAAATCTGGAAAGTATTGGGAGATGTTTTCACAGCAAGAGTCTCTGCTGGTTTGGTCGAATTGACAGAATGGACAAGAGTGCCAGGGTTAGGTAGATGCAGAGCAGTTGAGGTGTCAGGTTCAGTTGATAGAGGAAGGCCAAAGAAAACATGGGAAGAAGTGATAAGGATGGATTTGAGAGAAAGAAGAGTTAGCAAAGACCTGGCTGGAGATAGGTTAGCTTGGAAGTCAACTTTCTAAAAACTGTCCAACGCATGCCAGCTTGTAAAACGGACATAAAACCAAATATGATGATGATGATGATGATGATGATGACAAGTGAGTTCAAGTGACTTTTTTGGGCCCTGTAATTCTTATGGCAATTCAAACTAAGGTTAATTTTAAATGTTAGTAAGAGTGGTGGGTCATAAATTTAAAAAAAAAGATTTGCTTTCCTCTCTTAGTAAAACTCTTAAGAAATTGTGGATATAGTGTAGAAGACACTGACCTAAAGATTTTCTTGGAAGATTTTGTGCTAAATTTTTAATAATAAACCCTAAGCCTATCCCTAATGTTTCACTTGTAGTTATATTGTTGGGTTAGGGTTAGGGTAAGGTTTATTATTAAAAATTTAAGCATAAAAATCTTTGGGGGGACGTCTTCTACAATAAATCCGAAATGGTTCATTGAAGTGGGTTTTATGACAATGTTTAAGCTATTTCCATTAAAGAAAAGAAGAGAGCCATAAGCGGTAAACATGGGATACAGAGACGAGCAAGATATCATTCTTGTACTGAATACAGTACATTGGATTGTCTCCGCCGCCCAAATAAGAGTAGAATTATTCATTTTTTTGAAGACAAATAATGAACGGTGAAATATACGATAAGCATTGAACAGCGCCCGACGTTTCTCCCTGGGTGGTATAAACTTGCCATATAAACGACGATGATGCGTACAACTGCGAACGCGATAGAAAGAGTTTATCTGCGTCGGCCGGAAAGAAAGCAAGGATTAGGAATAAATGTAATTTTTCTGACAAAATTTCTAATATTACAATTACACTTAAAATTAAAATAAGAGAAGAAAACGAAAAGTTTAAATAGCGCGTTAGAAGTTAAAGGAAAATGTTTCTAACCGATATATTAATATCTTGAGAGAAAATAGCCGGCAATTCAGTAATATAGCGATAGAAATATTTTTTCTACGTACAGGCTTTCTTTGGAATAAATATAAGATTAGGCGTTGTGCTCACCTTGGTGTCATAGTTTCTTCAAAAAGCAAATAACTTTTGACGCAGCAAAAGCCCTCCTTCTTTCATCAAATAAACGAAGTCGACCCTACGAGTTCCGCAATGGGATGATTACCATAGTTGACACAGCTGCCGCTAAGAGAGAAAAAGTAAACGCTACTTAGTTGGCCTCCGTTCTCTTAGTTTGTTTACATACACAAAGAATGGCTAGATAGCAATGGTATCAACTAAAAAAACTTTCTGAACTTAAACTACTTAATAAAAAATATATTTTAGTCGACAGAATGAATACTCAACACCCGATCAAATTTCCTTAGACTTAAGAGCCCTTGTTAAGACTTAGAAAAAAACGTTTTCAAAACATGGAAAGCTTTTACACGTTCAGTTTAAAAGCTTAAGATTGATGATATGTAAAGTAAAATAATCATTTTCCTACCTTCATTGCATAATACTAATAAAGACAAAAAAATAATTCATTGACTACGAAATAATTTAGCCTTGTTTTCAAAATGTTTTCATGTGATTTTTCTTGAGCCTGCAAAAAATAAGGACTGCGTTCTTTCGTTTTTTATATAAATGCGTAAACGAAGTTGGT